>PVKS010004167.1:0-26381 GCA_004027875.1 Aplodontia rufa
AAAAGCTAAGACTGAAACTAAGACTGAAAATATATTCAATAATTCTTCTTTCTTTATACATGTTCATCAAATATTAATAGGAACTACTGGGGATATTTTCATGTAGGCCTATAACAAAGTAGGCATGCACATACACACATACCTACAAGAGTGATTCCAATAATGTGCATCATCTTTACAATTACACTGATTATCAGTGCTGAACAGAATTTGTAAAGCTTGATGTTGTTGCTTAATTTTTCCTGAAAATTCTTTTTAGCTTCATGCTATCACATCTGGAGGAGATTAAGGGGAAAAATACACATTTCCCCCACATACATATTTGATGTCTTAGATCCTACCTGTGAAGCATACTGGTATTCTAAGTAATGAACAGGTTAAACAAAATTATATCTACTATGTTTTAGGGGTCTTTCTTTACTTCAGGATCAGAATGAAAAGATAAACTATTGCCATCTCCTAAACCACAAGAATAGCTATAAAAGGGTTCCTAAGTAATGCTTAAGCCAAAGAAGTCAAATTTCAATAAAAACTGCTTTTTTTTTGTCCTTATGTAGTAAGACAACACGATGATAAGTATTAGATCTTACACTTAAAGTCTATTGTAAGATGTGTGTCTTTTCTGTCAAACTTGAAAGACTGTGATGTATAATCTACAACCTCCATTTTAGATCCCCCTTCCCCTTTGAAGATAGTAACTCCCTCACCTGTGTACACCCACCTGTGTCCGCCCACCTCTTTCCAAGGACCCATTCCAGTGCCCAGCCATCTTCTTCCAGTGAACTTGGAATCACTATGACCCTTGCCACGTGTGCGGCAACACCCACCCCATTCTCTCCCAGTCGCCTCCTACTCCCTCCTGCACCTGCCTCCACCTAATCATAACCAATCCCGCAGACTGTGCACCTGAGCTCCTCCAATTAGGGTGAAGGGCAGTATTGTGTCAGGTTGGAGTTAAAAACCCCTCACTTCCTTGCGAGGTGCGCACTTTTCTTTTGCCCTTTGGCCGAAGTAAAATTTCTGCCTTGCTCACCCACACCCGACCACGTGTTTGATTTCATTTATAACACTATTTTATATGAAAGACTAGAGTTCAAACTCAACAAGTATGTTTCCTACACACTTCTCCTTAGTCCTAGTCTCCAGGGATCTGCCTTGTCCTTCACTCCAGCCTCCTGCTGAGCTGCACTCACCCTTGCCCATACTCTGCCTATATTCAGCTTCTTTCATTATCAGTTCCTTGAATAACCCTAACCCCTTCCCATCTGGTACATGCCATTCTCTCTTCCTGGAATTTTCCTCCTCTCTTTTTACATGGTTGACACCTTCAAATCTTTGAAGTCTCAGTTTAAATGTTACTTATTTTCTGATCGTCTTACCTAAAGTAGGTATGTATGTTTGTTGTTTCCTCTTTCCCAAATCTGCATCTATTTTCTCCTTTCTTTTTATTAGTTCAACATAGTCTTACATATGGAAGGATTTCAATACTACACAATTATACATGCACACATAATGACAAAGTAACTTAAACCTGATTCATTTCTAGGATCTCCCCACTTCACCCATGACTTGATTTCTTGCCTCCTCTGTAATTTCCCCATGATGTGGATATTAATAGCCATATACATATATATTAATTTTGAAAAGTTCTAGATATAAATGTATGCTTGAATATTATTTGTCTTCTCAGGGAATCAAGTGTACCCTGTTACAGTATTGATAACCACACTTTTCTCTCCCTTGACTTTCTCTCTTTCTCTTCCCCCTCACCACTTACTAGTTATAGTTCCCCCAGATTATGTTACTTTGAAGTTGGTGGATCTATAATAAAACTTGACTAACTTTTATCCTATCCTAGGTTTTACTCTAGCTTCCACATATGAGAGAAAACATTTGAGCCCTAAATTCCTGTGTTTGGCTTATTTCACTCAGCATGATTTTTTCCATTTCTATCCATTTACCTGTAAAAATCACAGTATCATTCTTTCTAATAGCTGAGTAGTATGTGTGTGTAGGCATGTGTGTGTGTGCATACATATGTATGTATTATATATATATATACACATATACATGTGTGTGTGTATATATATATACATATATATATTTTATATATATATACACACTATTATTTTGGATCCATTCATCAATTCAACCAGTGAAGGACATCTGGGTTAATTATGTAATTTAGCTATTGTAAATTAATCTACTATAAAGATTGTTGTCGATGTGTCTCTGTAATATACTGATTGTAGATCTTCTGGGAAAATACCCAGGAGTGGGATTGCTGGTTCCTATGGTGGTTCCATCCCTATTTTTTTGAGGAGTCTCCACATTGCTTTCCAGAGTGTCTTTAACAGTCTTCAGTCCTATCAACAGTGTTAGCATCCTTTTCTCCCTATAACTCTTCCAGCATCTGTTATTGTTCGTATTCTTCAACTTTGTCAATCTGACTGGACTGAGGTGAAATCTGAAATTAGTTTTGATTTGCAGTTCTCTGATTGTTAGTTATGTAGAACAATTTCTCATATATTTGTTGGGGTTTTGAACTTCTGTTGAGGAGTTTCTGTTTAGTTCCATTGTCCATTTATTGTTTGAATTGTTTGTGATTTTGGTATTAAGTTTTTTGGGTTCTTTATATGTTCTGGATACTAGCTACTTTCTGATGTGTAGCAGGTCATGATGTTCTCCCATTCTGTAGGTTCAGTCTTGACACTCTTAACTAATTCCTTATCTGAGCAGAAGCTTTATATTAATGGCATCCCACTCATTGATTCATGGTTTTAATTCTTTCATTGTGGGAGTTTTGATGTAGGTATCTACACCAATATGATAGAATGTTGATCCTATTTTTCCTCCTAATAATTGTGTGTTTGCTGGTTTAATTCCAAAATCCTTGGATCATTTTGATTTAATTTTTATGCAGGGTGAGAGATAAGAATCTAATCAATTATCTGTCTATGGCTGTCCAATATGTCCAGCACCTTTTGTTGAATAGGCTGTCTTTCCTTCAAGATATATTTTTTCCCCTTTGTCAAATACTAGATGACTGAGGATTTCTGGGTTTGTCTCTGTGTCTTCTACTTAATTCCGTTGGTCTTCATGCTTCTTTTGATACCAATACCACACTGTTTTTGTTATTATGTTTCTATAACATACTGTCAAGCGAGGTATTGAGATACCTCCTGCTTTGTTTTCTTTTTATTTGTTTATTTTTATGTTTTGTTTTTGCATAATAATGCTTTGACCACTCTGAGTTTCGTATTTTTCCCAATGAATTTTAAAATTGATTTTTTTATACCTCTAAATAATGACATTGGTGTCTTGATGGGGATTGCATTGAATCTGTACAGAGCTTTTGGCAGAATGACCATGTTAATTATATTGATTCTGCCTAACCAAGAACATAGAATTTCTTTCCATCTTCTCAGATCTTCTTCAATTTCTTTTTTGAAAGTTTGATAATTTTCATTGTAGAGTTCTTTTATTTTCTTTGTTAGATTAATTCCCAAGTATTTTATTCTTGAGGTTATTCTGAATGGGACAAATTTCCTGATTTCTTCTTCAAACAAATAACTTTTGGAATATAGGAAAGCTAGGATTAATGGGTGTTGATCTTGTATCCTGCCAGTATATTAAAAATCCATTTAAAAGCTCTAGAAGTCTTCTAATGGGATATTTTGTGTCTTCTAGATATGTGATCATATCATTGGCAAACAGAAAGTTTAACTCCCTCTTTTCCTATTCACATCCCTTTGATTTCCTTCTCTTGTCTATTATGCTCTGACTAGGGTTTCAAGGACTATATTGCATAATATTGGAAACAGTGGACAGTCTTTCCTTGTTCCTAAGTTTAATGGGAATGATTTCAGTTTCTCTCTATTTAGTATAATGTTGACTGTAGATTTGTCATAAATTGCCCTTAAAAATTTAAGGTAAGTTCCTTTGGTTTTATCTTTTCCAGAATTTTGAGCATAAATGGGTCTTGGATTTTATCAAATACCTTTTCTGCATCAGTTAAGAAGGTCATATTTTTTTTGTCTTTAATTATGTTGAAGTGATAAATCACAACTATTGATTTGCTTATGTTGAACCAGCTTTGCATTCCTGGAATGAAGCCCATTTGATTGTGATGTAATACATCACATACATCTTTTTGATGTGTATTTAATGCAGCTTGCAAGAATTTTATTAAAGATTTTTTGCATCTATGTTCATCAGAGATATTTCTCTATAGTTTTCTTTTCATGATTTATTTATCTTTGGTTTTGATATCAGGGTAATAGTTGCCTTATAAAAAGTGTTTTGGAGGATTCCATCCTTTTCAATTTCATGGAATAGCTTAATAAGGAGAGGTGATGGTTCTTCTGTAAATGTCTGGTAGAACTCAGCAGGGACTCCATCAGGTCCTGGGCTTTTCTTTTTTGGAAGAATTTTGATTGCTGTTTAAATTTCTCTACCTGAAATTGGTCTGATTATGTTTCCAATATTTTCCTGGGTTGAGTGTGCCTAGGTGTTTGTCCATGTTCTCTGTATTATCCAAATTTGAGGAGTGTAGTTTTTTAAATTATGTTCTGATTATACTCTGGATTTCAGATGAGTCAATGGTGATATTTCCATTTCCGTGTCTCATTTTGTTGATTTGATTCATTTCATTATTTCTTTTGGTGTGGTTGGCTATGGGTCTGTAAATTTTACTTATTTTTTCAAATAACCAACTCTTTATTTCATTGATTTTATTATTTCTATTTTGTTTTTATTCTCAATTTCATTGATTTTAGCTCTGATATTGATATTTCCTGACTTCTACTAGCTTTGAGGTTGGATTGTTCTTCTTTTTGTTGGGATTTGAGATGGAGCCAGACGTTAATTATTTGGGATCTTTCCTGTTTTTTATGAAGGTACTCAGTGCTATCAATTTACTTCTTAGGAATAATTTCATACTGTCCCAGAGATTTTGATGTATTGCACCTTCATTCTCATTCATTTCCAAGAATTTCTTGATTACTGCTCTCATATCCTCTTTGATTCATTCTTCATTTAAGAGGGTATCATTCAAACTGCATATTTTCTTTTATTTTTCCTTGCTATTAAGTGCTAGGATTATCCCATTATGATCCGATAGGATACATGGGATAATATTTTTGTATTTGCTAAGATTTCCTTTTTGAACAGGATATGATCTATTTTGGAGAAGGATGCATGTGCTGCTGAGAAGAAGGTAAATTTGGCAGTTTTAGGATGGAATATTCTATAGATATATGCTAAGTCCATTAATTTATATATCTGTTTAGGGTAGAGATATCTATAGTGGTGCATTAAAATCTACCAGCTGTACTCTGCTGAGGTCAATAAGTGGTTTTAAGACAGAGTATTTTTCCACATATTCGGAACTGTTGGAGTTTGTGACATAGATGCTCACCATGGCTATATATTCTTGATGTAGTGTTCTCTTTACTAAGATATGGTGGCCTTCTTTGTCTCTTCTGACTAATTTTTGGTTGAAATCTACTTCATTGGATATAAGTATCACAAAACTGGCTTGCTTTTTGGGCCATAATCCTGATAGGTTTTTCTGCAACCTTCATCTTTACTCTGTGGCTGTTTCTTTCTTTCTTTCTTTCTTTCTTTCTTTCTTTCTTTCTTTCTTTCTTTCTTTTTTTCTTTCTTCTTTATTTCTTTTGTTTTTTCGGTTGTGAGATGCATCTCCTGTAAGCAGCATACTATTGGATTTTTTACCAAATCTGTTAATCTGTGTCTTTTGATTACAACATTGAGACCATTCATGTTCAGTGTTAGAATGGATATGTGATCCTGATTTGCTGTCATCATTTTTTGGTGTATTTTTGCTATCTTGGTGATTTTTTAGTATAGTACACTTTTACTGAGTTTTCTTTGTTGTGGGATTTGGGAATTGTTTGTTTGTTCTGCTATTTGAAGTTTATCTTTGAGAATTCTTTGTAGTGCTGGTTTTCTGTTAATGAATGTCGCAAGTCTGTTCTTATTGTGAAATGTTTTTATTTCCCCTTTGAATTTGAAGCTGAGTTTTACTGAGTATAGTAATCTCTGCTGAAGTTGTGTTCTTTCAAGGATTGGAATGTTTTATTCTGGATCTTCTAAATTTTAAGGTCTGAGCTGAGAAATTAGAGGTGATCCTCACTGATTTGCTTCTGAATGTGATTTGGTGTTTCTCTCTTGCAGGTTTTAATATTCTTTCCTTGTTTTCTCTTACACATTTTGAATATAATGTATCTCAATAAATTTCATTAATTAGGACTATTGGGTGTCATATATACTTCCTGAATGAGGATGCCTGACTCATTTCAGAACAGGGGGAAGTTTTCTTAAACTATTTCATTGAGAATGTTTGCTTTGCCATTTCTTCAACTTTTGATGCTTTCCTCTATTCCAATTACTCTCAGTTTAGTTTTTCTGATTTCATACTAGACTTCTTGAAATTTCTGATCATGTTCTATAAATTTTTTTCTTTTCCATCTTCTATGCATTCTGGCTTACTCAGCTTGTCCTCATTATTGGATGTTCTTTCTTCAAGTTCTGAGTTTCTGATTTCTTCAGAAAGTAATCTGTTATTAAATTCTTCCATTGAGCTTTTGATTTGGTTGACTGAGGATTTCAGGTCTAAAACATCTCTTTTCAGCATATCCATTTCTTTGTTAAGAAAGTTTTTCATCTCCTGTGTTTGTTCTCTTATTTCCTTCCTTAGATATTCTTTTAGGTCTTTGGTCATTTTAGTAATCAAATATTTGATAGTTTTTCCTATGTTTTCATTGCATTCCTTACCCATTGGCTTCTTGGTTGGGGAGTTCTTGGTTTTAGTTGATGATTTTCTACCCAATTCTTCATTTTTGAAGGCATTCTTCTTCTTGCTATTTGAATTGAAGTAAATTCTTTTACCTCTTTTTGTGTGTGTGTGAGCCTTTTTGTATAATTGAATTTTGGTTCTGATATGTTTCACTGAATATTAAATATGTGTTGGTAATGTGGAGTGGATCCCAACACTCCTCTCTGGTTGTTCCCATGTGGGATCTTATTGATGGGTTGGGATTTTTAATCCCCTCCCTTACTTGTTTTGGAGTGCTGTCTGGTTAGTTGAGTTAACTAGCAGACACTCCACTCTGTGAACAATTATTGACCTTTACAATTTCCAATTCCATGCTAGATAATGAAGGAAATCACTCTGAACAATCAATGTGTTCTACAAATGGCATTAAATAACTTAATTTGCTTCTTCTATAATGTTATTTAACTGTTGGTCTATAACTGACTTAAAAGCAAATCACCTATAGCTGGATAGGTGATCACAGCAGAAAAATTTCCCAATAATAATGGTGGTGGTACAAGCTATGTAAATTGATTGGGACTAATAGGTATTGAACTTACAGACAACCAAGAGAAAAGAAATTGGGTTATGAAGATTGAGAAGAACTTTTGATTTAAGCATGAGAGAAGAAAGAAGGTAAAAATGATGGATATTCTAATAAAAATTTTTAAAAAATAAAAGACAGATAGGAAGAGACTAAGAGTGATATTAAGGGGAGGTAAAAGAGAGAAGTATACAACTGGGCTACATCTTGAAGGGAGGATGAAGGGGTTATATGAAAATCATACTACTGGGAGGATATAATACACAAACATAGAGTGTTGTGGTCAGTAGCTCAGACCTCAAAAGGTGGAGATGGTGAGTGGGGAGTGCAGTTGTTAACATTTGAGAAAGAGCTCAGAATGGAAAAGAAGTTATAAAGGAACAGATTGGAAGGAAGAAGAGAAAAAAAGGGGGAAAAAGGTTAATAAGTGAGAGATTATTATGTATGTTTGATTTTGGATATTTCAGTTCTGCCAATACTCATATAAAGGTATAAGAAAGGTGAGATCCAAGCAACTAGGTGGAGGTGGTGGGGTGTTTGATCCAACTCTCTGCTCCTGGTAGTGGTACCAGTCTAGTTTGATCATGGCTCCTTTTGGCACCTCCAAGCTAACTCCTGTGTCTTAGAGCAGGGCCTACAGGATTAACTTGCTGTCCTGGAACTTTCCCTGACTAAGCTAGGTCATGGATCCTGGAGTGGGGCTGGCCTAGTCAGTTCCCAGCTCCTGAGACTGGTGCCTTCTGAGTTGACTCACAGGTCCTGAGAACAGGCTGATGGCACTAGCTCTTGTGTCCTGGAGTTATCACTGGCTGTGCTAGGTTAGGGAATCTGACAAGGTGGGTCCTGGCTCCTAAGGTTGATGCCCACTGAGATGAAACATTTTCTGAGAAGAGGCAGAAAGGGCTATCTTGTTTGTCCTGGAGCTGTCACTGACCCAGATAGCTCATAGCTCCTGAATCTGGCACCCATTGAGTTCACTTACACATCCTGTCAGGGCCAAGTGGGCTAGTTCATATATCCTGACGCTCTACCGGACCCAGTTAGGTCATGGCTTCTGGGGCTAGTTCTGCCTAGCTAGCTTGTGGCTCCTGGGGCTGTCCTGAGCCGGATGGTGTGGCTCCTGGAACAGTTGCTTGTACAGATTGCAGGATTCCTGCTGGTCTACCTTCTGAAAATGTTGACCCCTGCCCCTGCACACCCCCAGTTTTTAACTGCAGGTCTGGAGACATGACTACCTTGTGTGCATTGCTGCAGAACCTGCATTCTGCCAAAGAATGGGAGGCCTTCTGATATTAGGGATCACCGTCCAGTTCTAGCCTTCCTGTATTTGCAGTTCTTCCTACCTTCTCTACTTAACCTGCAGTGTTACCATGATGTGGCAATATTTGAAGATGCCTGGCTTCAAAATGTTTTTTTTTTATTTTTGTCTGTTTGTTTTCTTATTCTGTCCATGCTTCTGAGTCTCTGTTGTTATTTGCTTGTCTAATATTGAGAGGATTGCCCTTAACCCACTTTACAGGAAGGTGCTTCTCCCATTGTAGGTGTCTCACTTCCTGGAAAGTTTATTCTTGTAGGCTTCCTGCCCGGTGCCATCTTCCAAGACTCTCCTGTTGATGTTTTGTGAATGCACTTCAAACACAATAAACATGAAAAGATTCCCTTCCTGTTCCCCCTTAGGGTGATTCATAGCAATGGTCTTCATGTTCCTGGAACCTCCTTGAGCCGTTCATCATGTGTAGAATCCAAAATGTATGGTGAGGTGATGTGTGGTTCTGGCAATAGAAGTATGTGCTTTGGACTCTTTTCTGGACCACTCTTGGGTTCAAGTTGGAATTTTGCTCAATTTATTGGTGGTAGTTCCTTTAAAAATTTATAAACTTCCTATATTAGAAGTATATCCATCACAGCGAATCCCAAATGATGTTTTGCATTTTTCCCTTCCATGGGGATTTGAGGATTAGGGCAGATCATACAATATGGGAGAGGAATAATGAATGAAGCACTGATTCAATGACTCACCGTGAATTCAAAAGTATTGATGGAGAGTGATGGATACATAAAAATTCATATATTCTATTTTTGCTTCATATTCTCCAGTTTTAAAAATTGAAAAATTCTGGAGGGAAAGAGAGTGCATTAATCAATTTATATCTTTCATAAAAACCCAACACATTACTAGACAGATAAATCTGCACATGTCATTGTGAATAATAATTTATATTTTGTTTGTTTTTAATAGAAAATGGGCAATAGGGAGTATCAAGATCAGGATTATTATCCTGATGTATGGGTCCAAGAGTGATTCCAAAAATCTATAATCATCCAGAACTTGTTGAAAAATTGCAATTCAAAGAATCTATAAACAAAAAGAACAAACTATTCATAGACATTATTGTATTTTCAATAAAGACTACTGAGAAATTTGATTTCTTAGTAAAATCTGTAAAATAAAAGGAAAAAAATGTTTTTCAAAAATAGCATAATAGGGCTGGAGCAGTGGCTCCACAGCTTTGGAGTTGCCTCACATGTGCAGGGATATAGGTTCAAACCCCAGCACTACATACACAAGAAAGTGTTGAGACAGTTTTAGGAAAGATAGTGAAATGGCTAAGTAGTCAAGACAAAGGGCCCAATCTAAGAGCTATCAGGTAGAGAGCCATTGACAGGGCCTACTCAAGGTCTTCATATGCAAATGACCATGAAGTTCACCTATGGAAGCAACTCCTTTGTCCCTGAGGCAGGAAAACTAAGAAGTGGGGGTGGACACAGATGGGAACTTGGAAAGAATTGCTACCTGTCTTGCATAGATTTTAACCAACGACTTTGGTGCTTAGTTTCAATGCCTGCTTTGCATAGATTTTAACCAATGATGTAGATGCATTTCTCAATGCCTGCTTTGCATGAATATTAATTATACTCATACCCCAAATCAATATAATCCCTGGCCTAACCTCCATTAGATGGTATCCTGCTCCCAGGTACCCCTCCACCTTGCAGAGTCTCTGCTCTCCTTCCTTAAATAAATCCTATTCCTTTTACTACTCCTTCCATGGTTGTCCGTGGATTTTATTCTTCAAATTTGTGAGACAAGAATTTAGAAGATTGGCACCGAATTCCCAGGGTGAATTTCCACCACACCAAGAGCTGCAACACCCAGCTTTTAGCTGGGAAGCTGCTAACATTATTTCAGCTACAGACACCTGCAGCCAGCCCAAATTTTCAGTTTTAACTGGGAATCACTGCAAACACTAGAAGTGGGCTATTTTGGTTGCTGGAATCTATAGTCGCCCAGACTCCATTGGCCAGTAGGAGCAGAGAATCCGGCCTTAGCTCAAAAACCCGCATCAGTGTCACAGTGACAAAAGCCACATGAAAAAAGTGAATAAAATTGATTTTCTCTCTCTTTCTCTGTTGCTCTCTCTCACTGTCACTCTCTCTTTTAAAAAAATAACATAATAAATTGAAAAAATATTTACTTTTTCAAATTTAGGCAAATACCCATATATAATAACTAGAAACAAACTTACTTGTTCAACAAAAACAGTGATGTATCTTGTGTGCTTGAGGTTTGCATTCATTGGATTGATTTATCTGAAGTCTAACACTGAAAAGCACCTTAAGGCCATTCATCCTCACTTGTTTAAGACAAGCTCCCTTCTAGATCATGGCCTCTCCAAGTTACCATGGGCAATGCTGAACTACATGAACACTCAGGAGCAGTGTTTAGATTTCTGTGAGCACCACTTTACATTTCTTTTCCTTGTCAATACAGGGTGAGTTCTCCATGGACCATGAGTATAAAAGATAGTGATAACCTAGTAAGCTGTGAACTTATGTACTTTGAAAAATTGTAAGTGAAGCTTACAATTCTGCTTCTGATGAATGAGGTAGCATCCCTTGTCATTCCATTTTGCTTTTGATCTAGAAGTCAGAGTACTGGAATTAGATATTATACCAGAAATCAAGTAAATACTATGGTGGAAACAATTCTTCATATGATCTTTCCTTCTTTGATTCTTTAAGTTGATTCCTCTAATTTAATTCTTGTTTGACATTAAAAAATCAAACACACATAGAAATATTCAATGATGTATCTGAGAGCAAAATTATTTTTTCAATAGTTCTTACAGTTTTTTTTTCTTTTTTATAACTCTAATTGAAAATTCGAAGCCCACAGGGTAAATTCTAAGATAAAATTATAAGAACTTTTCTTCTTATGTAAGTTTTCTTGTGAGATCATTTTCAGTATGGCATTTTTTTTACCTCTTCATAACTTCACTTACAATTTTTCAAAGTACATAAGTTCACAGCTTACTAGGTTATCACTATCTTTTATACTCACATTTAAAACTGATTTTAGGAAATATAATTTCTAGGAAGATTCTCATGAGTTTTCTCATCAGTAGTG
The DNA here is from genome assembly GCA_004027875.1 of Aplodontia rufa. Classification (NCBI taxonomy): domain Eukaryota; kingdom Metazoa; phylum Chordata; class Mammalia; order Rodentia; family Aplodontiidae; genus Aplodontia; species Aplodontia rufa. Next base: position 11,791 of record PVKS010004167.1, read on the forward strand.
TTACCTCTTTTTCCACAATGTAACTGTTTTGTAATGAAGGCATTGGAAATAGGCATCCTTAATACAAATTGCAGATTACTTCCTCAGGACTTCTGCCTGTGTACTCTCAAATCAATAGAAATTCATGGGATCTGAAAATTAAATCTTGCAGTGCAATTTTTTTTCATTCTGAATTTATTGATAATGTTATATAATCCTTCTGCACCATTTTAACAAGTTCAGGTGGTAAAGTATTACCATTTGCATTTGAAAATGAATGTGTTAGGAGACAGGAAGGAGATGTAAAGAATCCTCTTTAAATTTCATAGACTGCACTAAGTATATCAGAGATATTTTACGCAATGTCTTTTGATTTCCCAGTGTGTTCCTTTTGAATTACCCAAATTCAAGGGACTAGGCTCATCCAGAAATGGAGAAAAAGGGAAGCACAGTCTTTTTCACTTATGCTGATCTCCATCACTGAGACAGTGAGAGTTTTTTTTTTAAGTCCAAGGCAATTTTGTGGATACAAGGACCACAAATTTACTTCTCAAAGGCCAACATTTGTTGCTTTATTAAAACCAAATACATTTGCTTAACTATTACATAGCCTGGAGCAAGAAGTAAGGTGTTTTCCTAGTTCTCCTTCTTGGTAAAACACTCTATGCCATAGGGACTGTGACCCACCAATGCCAGAAATCTCCAGGAGGAGATTTTACTATGATTCTTTGGTCCTTTGGTAAAATTTGGAAAAACATGGTTGGTTATTTTATATATCCTTGTTTGCCCCAGTAACCATTAGAAGTCTAAAGTTCCTTGTTTCTACACCAAAACTGGTATTCTCCCATATGAATATATATTTAAAGCCCCAATTTTATTCAGCCCCATACTTTTCCTCATCTTCCAACCCCTCAAAGCCCTGAAGATCTTATAATCTGTCATCATCAAATTTCTCTGTTTTTTCAACCAGTTATTGGTCTCCTTTTTTTGCTGTGAACAGGATACTGCCCCTCTACAAAACTCACTACTTCCCTTGAATGAATCATTCCTTTTTTTTTTTTTCCATTTTGATTGTACCCAAAATCCCACAAATAAGACCACTTCTTGATTGTGGCTGTCATCACCATACTATCTGGTTTCTTTCTCATTGCTGCCAACTACCAAGCTTCCATTTTGATCACTGAAGTCTTTTCTTGTTGACATTTACAGCTATGAGAAGGAATGATCCATTGTGAACCTTGGGGTCATGTGCTTTTACGCAGTACCTCAGCAACTCATTCCTGTGTTCGCTGCACATTCAACATTACCAGCAGTAATGGTAGCATTTCTCCAAAACTTCAATTGTAACTATTTCACCACCACTATCTTCCCTATTCTATCCTCATTTCCTCTATTCCATCCTTATAATTATAATGAACTTATAATTCATTTATCCTATAATTTTTCCGCTTGATTCTGCTCTATGTACTCATTTCCTTCTCAACCAGCTTAGGTCCCATGGGCCATCACTGTAGATTTGTTTGCAATGTACTTTCAATTACCTTCACCCACCCCATCTCCCGACAATCTCACCAAACTCCAGTCCTTCTTAATCCTGTTTCCCTTCCTGTTTCATTCTGGTTCCCATGGGAGCTCTCTAAAATCACTCTCATAGTTTAGAGAAACTGTACAACCTTACTCCTTGGAACCGATTTTAATTTATAAGTGCATCATTTAAGTGAGCATTCAGAACTTCTCAGAAGAGCCCATACAACCTTCTGCATTTTTTTCTAGTAAACTCACCTTCCCTCTTGCCAGAGGATTTGACTTGGCACAAAGGTAATAGAGCTGCTTAACATAATGAGGTTTTGTGGATGGGCACAAAGGATGTCTCAATAATGACAAGCTGAACTCGTAGCATGAAGTTCCTAATGCCTTGATATTGAAAGTCAATATAAAGAGAAAAAAACTTGGAAGGGCAGACAAATTGAAATGGATTGAATATTCCAATACCTTGGCCTGAAATAGAAATTTAGTTTCAGCATAGACAATTAAAAAAAAATTCTATTTGCTGCATCTCTCAGCTAACGACCTAAGATTCATTCTCATTTCAATTTAATTTTCTACTTTTATTTGTCTAATTTTCTGCTTGCATCCAGGATCATACTAAAGTATCCAACAAGGGATACTTTTGTCAGAAAAGATTTTCCAAAATGCATATTTTCACTTATCTTTCATGTTTAGGGAGTTTCTTTTTCAAAACTCCACTATCCTTGGCAACTGTCATGATTTTAGAGAGAGTGCCATGGCCAGGAGCTAATCCCTGGTAAATGACTCCTGGGTGAGACCACCTTGGGGCAGCTGAATGAGGCTGAGTTTCAGCCTGCTTGATAAACTGCTTGGAATCTATTCTCCATTGTCTTCTTATTTTTTTTTAAGAGAGAAGGACAGTGAGAGAGAGAGAGAGAGAGAGACAGAGAGAATCAATTTTTACTGAGTTTTTCACATGGCATTTGCTGCTTTGACAGTTGTGTGTGTGGTGCTGGGGTTTGAACCCATGTACTCGTACATGCGAGGCAAGCACCATAACCACAGAGCTACCGCTCCAGCCCTCTCTATTGTCTTTTTAACAGTTTTATTTCTCTTTAGTTACTTGCTCTCTTTTCTTTCTCCTCTGGCAAACTTGAAATTTTAATATTTTCTTTTCTATTTCTTCTTTCTTGCTCTTTTCCTTTCTGGCTTTCCGTTTTCTTTCCTTCTTTCTTTTTGGTTTCTATTACTCTAATTTTTAAATGGCACAGATAGCCTGGGGGAACAAAATGCTCTGAGGTCAAATAGAATCATTAAATTTAACACTGTTTTAAAAATTGCCCTTCATATTATATGGAAAGGACATTTGAATACCATTAATAGCTTAACCTCATGCAGAGAGCCAACTTTATTGAGTAGACATTTACATTGCTTCCAAATTTTTGCTATTATAAGCTGGATAATCTAATGTTGGACATCTCTCTTTTTCTGTCTCCTTTTGGCATTTTAACTCCCTTTCTTTCACACTGTTTATTTACTATGTAGGTAAATACAGTTAAAAATCTTGTCTAATCCATACTGCTATGTGGCTAAAGCAGTGATGTTGCCTTTCTAGCAGGGTTGAATTATTCTTCAATACTGGAAAAGTCCTTGAAGACTTAAAGGAAGGGTAGCTGATAGTCAGGGAAGGACATGAAGGTGCTCCCATGAAGTCCCTGAAGGAGGCCTGGACACCAAAAAAGGCAGATGTGAAACTCCTAGGTGATCTCAGAGCTAAAGATCACAGTTGGAATACAGGGTGGCATGCATATCAGGAAAAAAATACATAACCAAAAAAGCATTTCAAATATGGGAACTGTGTAAATATTACCAGAGTGTAAAGAACTGGGGAAACACCCAGCTTATAAATGGGAAGATTCTAAGGAGGGATGTTCCAGAATAATTTTAGTGATGTATCCCTCCTGGAAATTCTAGGCCATGATTTTGCACCTGTGGCTAGGTGGAGCAACCTGAGTCTGGGTAGCATTCAGGTAGAGGTACTATGAGCTCCAACCCAGCAGTTGTAATGCAGTGGAGCTGAACTGGGTCCAGGTGATTGACTCTGGTAGAGTTGATCAGTTGGAGGCATATATTTGAGAGAGAGGTGACTTGAGTAATTCCCTCAGTTTCTCAACAAACATTTGAGTTCACATTCCTTTTAATATATTCTTTTTTTTAAGAGAGAGGGATAGTGAGAGAAAGAGAGAGAGAGAGAGAGAGAGAAAGAGAAAATCAACTTTATTTAGCTTTTCATTTGACTTTCTTTGCTCCAACACTCTGTTGTGTACATGGTGCTGGGGATTGAACCCATATCCTCGTACATGCCAGGCAAGTGCAGTAACTGCTGAGTCCCTGCTCCAGCCCTTAAATATATTCTTGAGGGTGTTTTAATGGTTATTCCTGTTGGAGGATTCAGAGTTGAAAAAGATATCCATATGTCTTTCCTTGCTTCCCTTATAAGGAACTAAGCCCAACAGGCAGCTTGTGTGTGTGTGTGTGTGTGTGTGTGTGTGTGAGAGAGAGAGAGAGAGAGAGAGAGAGAGAGAGAGACATAATGGGGACTGAACCCAGGGCCTTGTGTGTGCTAGGTAAGCACTCTGCTACTGAGCTGCATCCCCAGCCCTCCACCTTTTTAAAGTCTCATCTGATCATGTGCATGTGCTATGCCCTGAGTCTGAAAGCTTAGTCTTTATTCATGGGTCTGTGTCTACTCAACTGCCTTTCCTCACCCTCTCTCCTCTCTACCTTCAACTTGGGCACTCATTTAAAGACACTCTATAGCCAAGAAGATAAAGCTGTCTCCCTTCGTGGAAACAGGTTGAGAGTCTTCATACACAGACAAGAAGCATTAGCATCTGATATGCTTTTTTTCTGCAGCCAAAGGAGCTCCTATGCTTCTTGGAGAAAGCTAATGCTTGGTGTGTGCGTGGAGATAGGTGCTCCTCCCTGATCAGCTTGTTCTGAGAACAATGTGCAAGCTTAGTTTCCAGTGGTGATGTCTGTAGCCCATGCTTCCCAAACGCAGAATGCATCTGCAGACTGATGCCCAGTCCCCATCCTCCAGAATTCATTACCATGTAGCTTTTCATAGTTCTCAGAAATAAGTCTAGTTGCAATAGAATTAGCAAAGGATTCCACAGCTCATTCCAAACATTCTTTGGCAGAACAAAATTATATCTGTAATATTATGCAGATTTGATCTTTCCCAGGGTCAAGGTCCTATTACATGCTAAAAGAAGAAAAACAGAAATAGCTGCTTCTCCTGCTTGCTGTAGATTTGGGTGAGCAGTGGATTAATATGTGCGTTAATTGCAAGGCAGGCAGAGAAAGATGGAACAGGGAGCATGTTTTTGTCAGCTTTCTCACTATAGAGACTAAAAGACCTCACAAGAATAATCAAAGGAGGAAAAAGTTTATTTTGGGACTCATGGTTTCAGGGGTCTCAGTCTATCGACAGCTGGCTCCATTCCTTGGAGCTCAAGGTGAAGCTGAACATCATGGTGGAAGAGTGTGGTGGAGGGAAGAGGCTGGAAGCAGAGGGAAAGACTCCACTCACCAGAAACAAAATACATGTCCCAAAGACACACCCCCAATGACATACCTCCTCCCACCATGCCCTACCCATCTTCAGTTACCACTTAGTTAATCCTATCAGAGGATTGATTTACTGATTGGGTTAAAGATCTCATAACTCAATCATTTCACCTCGAGACTTCCTATTTTGTCTCACACATGAGTTTTCGGGGAACACCATTCATTCAAACCATAACAGAGCAGCGTTTGTTGGAACTCCTTGTGATCACTCAGAAGCGGAGAATTTCGATGCCATCACATTTCTGCCAGATAAAATAGCTGGATTTGATCTCATCTGAGCATAACCCCTCAGAGAATGAAGCACACTGTATACTAGCAGTCTTCCACCTGAAAATTGAAAGGCAGAATCATCTAAATTTGAGGAGGCAAAAGCATTTTTAGGACTGTTCCCATTTGGCTGTTCCCATGTTTGAAACACCCTGCAAACATTGCTGTCCTTGGGTCTTCAGCTCTTGTACCACACCTGCCTGATAACCTAAATCTATCTGCTAACTCTTTAGAAGATATGAGGCAGTGGCATTTTAAAAGAATTTTATTAAGTACTAAGAAAACATTAACAGAAAATACAAGCAGAACTAAAACAAGCTTCCAATGATTATCTGGTGATCCTACAATCCCCTGATCAAATCCCCTGATGAACATTCCAGTTTTTTTTTCTTTTTTGTTTTGTTTTAGTTTGTTTGTTTGTTTTTGTACTGGGGATTGAAACCAGGGTCGCTTTCTAATCCACGGATCTTCTATTCTTTTCTGGCATGTACCAGGACACGGGTTCAAACCCCAGCACCACATACACAATGAAGTGTCGTAGCAACAAAAGCCACATGAAAAACCTGCCCCCCCTTAGTTTTGATTAGCTTCCACATATCACAGACAATATTTGTTCTTTGGTTTTTAGGGACTGACTTATTTCACTTAGCATGATTATCTCCATATCTGTCTGTTTACTGGAATATGTCATAAAGTCATTCTTCTTTATGGCTGCGTAACACTGCATTGTGTATATATGTTCTTTATCCATCCATCTGTTGAAGTGCACCAAGTTAGCTTCATAACTTAGCTATTGTGAATTATACTTCTATAAACGTTGAAGTGGCTGCACCACTGAAATATGCTCATTTTAAATCCTTTGCATATATACCAATGAGTGGTATAACTGAGTAAAATGGTGGGTTCCATTTTTAGTTTTCTAAGGAATCTTCACACTGCTTTTCAGAGTAATTGCATGTGACATTCTTTAAGCCTTAGTTTTTCACTTAACTGTTGCACAACTCTAGGTAGAACTTAGAGATGGCAATGAACAAATTTACCCTCTAGAATGGAAGAAGCATAAAGGATATGATAGAAATTTTCATTCTTTTGATGATTTTTTAGAATAATGTGAACACCATTATCTGGCTTGATGGATACATTTTTTATCTAGTGAAAGAAAAATAACAGAATGGTTGTTGGCATCTGTTGATAATTTATTTTGTGCCAGAACAACGCTAAATGCTTTATAACAGTTATTTAATTGAATCCTTAGGCCCTCTTCACCAAATCAAATACTATTGTTTTCCTCATTATTTTTTTACACAAGAAAGCAGGGTTGGAAAATTCAGTCAAATTTTTCAGTCTCTCAGATAATTAGGTCTAATGACCAGGAACTAAAGCTGGACTGAATCTAACCCTTTAGTTTGTCCTCCTAACTACTGTGGTTCACTCTTCACCAAGACAGATATGACAATTCTAATTTATAATCTAAAGTTTTTTTGGCCCCTTAGTCTATTCCTATGGAATTATGGAATTCATGAAATTATAACCAAGTTCAAAGAAGTAAACATTTCTGGATTTCTCTTTTGAACATCTAAGCATTTTTCTTTCAAGAGTAATAAACATATCTTGAGCTTTATTATTAAAAGATCACAACTTTCAAATTTGAACCTATGGTCCCTTAGCTGTATATATTATGTTTGATGGATGATGACCTAGTGAAAAGAATATTAAGGCGATTTGTTATTCACTCTTTGAAGAACCAGGATACAGCTGTCTCCATACCCTCTCAGGCTGGCACTGAATTTTAAAGATTTCTTCTTTTTATTGGCATGTGAAGGAGAATAAAAAAATAATAAATAAATAAATAAATACATGGAAAACATACCCATATCTCTTAAAAAGTTGTTTTTATACAAAGAAATCTTAAGTGCCCCTGCATCTTTTATCTTCTGAAGAGTAACCACTTGAATTGCAAGCAGACCTAAAGGTTTGTAGAGCTATTGGGGACATTTTATGCAGAGCTGAAAAACACACAAAAAATTAACTTGTACTTTCAAAATACCTTTTACAAAATCTACCTTACAATGCTAAGTGATATTATTCATAGCCTAGACTTTCAAGGAGTAATTACGTTTTTAGCTCTATTTAACAAGGAAGAGTATGAATTGGGAAAGACAGAAATATATTCTGTGTTTGTGGGAAAGATGTTTCAGCTTGCTTTTAGGTGTGTCATGATATCAGCTTGCATTGTGCACTTTAATAAACTAAGATATTAATATTTCTCGGAAATTATGTGTAGAATTTTGAGCAAGTTTTATAACAGTGCCATAATATTGTCAGTGGGGGAAAGATTTGAGCTTAGTTACAACATGAAACAATTTTAGTTTCCTAATTTCCCTTAGTCATATTCTTTGGAATATTCCTTACAAAATTTGGGGCACATTGGCTATGAAAAAGCCCAGTTCATTCTATTTTAACCGAAAATGTATGTCATATTCAGATTAAAGCCCTTCCTTTTCCTTGTCTTAGAGACTTGTTGTGAGGACCAAATTAGTCTGTCTTTCATCCATTTTCCACCTTGAATTTTTTGAGTATCTACTTTGGTATTTACAAGTTTTTATTTGATTCAGCATCATGTGTACAGAGACTTTCCTAGGGTATGATTAGAGATGGAGAAGGCAAACAAAGCTATAACTTACTCTAGAATGATCACAGTTTAATAAGTAACAAAGATAGAAAATAATTTGTAAGAATGTGATAGGATAAGAAAGATCATGAAGGGTAAAATAAAACCAAATACACAAGTTGATTCTTTTGATGGTGGATTTCATAAAAGAGAATTTGGAGTTGGGTTTTACCACCAGTCTGAGGGTCAGGTAGAGAAAAAAACATTCTTGAAATAAGTGGTGGAATACTCATAGGCAAAGAGTCAGAAACAGTCTGTTCAGAAAATGATGGATAGATATTCTGATAGCCAATATTTATAGAGCAGAAACCAAAAGCAAGTCTTCAGTGGTTAGATCCTTGTCTCTGTTCAAAGGTTTAATGTTTCACATTGCAATATATGGAACACAATTAATCCTATGCATTACATTAGCCATTAAGAGGACTTGGGAAACTCAGAAAGCAACCCCACAGCTAGAAATTCTTAAATTGATACTCCACTGCAGTGGATCTATTCATTTACTTATTCTACTACATTTATTGTTGTTAACTATGTGTAAACTTCTCAGTGCATCTAGGAATTCAAAGGTTAATGGCATCCCTTTGAAGAAACCTTCAGGGGACAGAGAGGTGGCTCAGTGGTAGAGTGATTGTCTGGCATGTACAGGGTCCTGAGTTTGAACCCCACATACACACATAAAGAAAAAAAACATATGAATAAAATCAATTCTTTCTCTCTTTCTCTTTCTCTCTTTCTCTCTCTCTCTCTCTGTTTAAATAAAAGAGAAACTTTTAGACATATTGAAGTTTTAAAATAATGTGAGCCATTGATCAAGCCAATGAATACATGAGAAAGTACTCTAAATCACTCATTATCAGAGAAATGCAAATGAAAACTACATTAAGATATCACCTCATGCCAGTCAGAATGGCAAAAATGAAGAAAATAAACAATAACAGGGGCTGTGGAGAGATAGGCACACTAGCACACTGTTGGTGGAGCTGCAGACTGGTACAGCCCCTCTGGAAAGCAGTGCGGAGAATCCTCAAAAAACTAGGGATGAGCCCACAATAGGATTCTGATATTCCACTCCTGGGTATTTTTCCAGGGGATTTAGAATCAGCACATTGCAGTGACATAGCAATATCTATGTTCATAGCAGCTCAATTTACAATTGCTAGATTATGGAAACAACTCAGATGTCCTTCACTGGATGAATGGATCCAAAAACTGTGGTACATATATATCATGGAATTTTACACAGCAATTAGAAACAATGATATTGCAGCCTTTGAAGGTAAATGGATGGCTATGGAAGAAATTATGCTGAGTAAAATCAGCTTAACCCAGAGAACCAAGGGTTGAATGTCTCCACTCATCTGTGGAGACTGGAACTAGACCCTGGCCATTGAGAAAGGTGGTCATGTGTTAAATCCAGATAAGGTGTAATGTTATATAACCTAATACTTTTTTAGAGATATTGTGGGAAGGAGAAGGGAGGGATAAGGGAGGGTAATTGGGGGGCATTCTTGGGGGTAAATCTAATCCTCAGAATCTATATACATTTTATATTATTTTGTTAAAAGCTTGTATGGTTGTTCAAAAAATAAATTTCTCAATTAAAAAAAAACAATGTGAAAAATCCTCAAGAAATGGGCAGAGTGTATGGATTTCAGAATAAGTGGTCATCATTACTAAGGAAAATGTCAAGTTCAACTTCATTTACAGCAAATGGCATCTGAATGAAGCTTCAAAAGGTGAGTGTGATCTTCATAAGTTGGTAAATAGCCAAAGAAAAATCACAGCCTCAAGGAAGCACCGGCACATCAGGGAAACAAGAGATACTTGCTCCATGTAGGGGAAGAGGGACAATAATGGAGGGAAGTGTGCTGCGATTATAGCATACATGGCCTTGAATGCCAGGCAGGACATTTTTATTAGTAAGTAGTGAAGCATCATTGTTGCCTTTAAAAAAAGAAACAGAAAAATAATGTGAGCAGAGCACATATCAAGAAACTCTCCATAGCAACAGTGTGACGCATGCACTGAAGAGACAGTGCATTTACAAAGCTGTTTAGAAGGTTGTTGCAAGAGCCCAGGAGAAAAGTAACAGAAAAATGTGCAGGTAGTATAGAGAGAATCTGGAAAATATTGTATGGAGGGAGTGGTAAAAGATGTAATTAAGGGGTATCAGAGTAGGGATTTGTGAGTAGGGGAGATGAGAATTTCCTAATTAATTTGCATCTTTGATGCATGGTAAGAGTTGGCATCTAGCTACACATGCAAAGCTGCTGCACATCTTGGCAATTGCGCATGAACTGCATGCCATAGCCTGGTGATCTGTGCATCCCTCAGGTATACTAGTTGAAAAGAAAGAATTCAAAAGTTTAGGACTTCAGGCAAGAAGACTGTCTCTAACAGGTATGCTCCAGGTATGGAGTGCAGGAGCAGACTCAGAAATAAATGTCCATGTATGAGAACACTTCCTGCAGTGTGCCTTGTGATAAGATTGGCAATGAGCAGTGCTGCTTTGCCCAGACGTAAACTACTCAGTCAGAGGAATGCTTGTCCTCCATTGTTTATCCCTCATTTAACCAATTGAGAAGGTCCTTGTTTAAAAGGAAGGAGAACCTCAGTGCTCTTACGTTATGTGAGCCGTAAGATTATTATAGTCAAATTTCATAGCAGTTCACCTTCTCCATCCCCAGGTAAGAGTGCTGTAATGGAATGTTGAATAAAGTACAAAGGAAACCTGAATTTTGGTTCTTATTCTCCCACTTGCTAGATAAATGATCATTATTAGTTAACTCAATTTCAAAGTTTAGATGAAGTCAAAACCCATAGCATTATAGAGCTGAATAAAACCTATGAAGGAAGTTGGCTTTATCAGAACAGGAAGATTTTGTTAGTGGGAGTATAACAGTGGTCTAATTTATGCTTTGAAGATAGCCCTTGTTGCTCAGCCACTGCAGCTAATTTTTAAAAGGAACATCTTTCTTTTTCTTCCTCTCTTCCTCTAATCTTAGGGGAAATAGGATTACCTTTCTTTTCTTTTTTTTTTTTTTTTTGAGAAAGAGAGAGAGAGAGAGAATCAATTTTTATTGGGTTTTTCACATGGCTTTCATTGCTCTAACACTTTGTTGTGTACACGGGTGCTGGGGTTTGAATCCGTATACTTGCACATGCCAGGCAAGAACTGTAACCCCTGAGCCACTGCTTCAGCCCCAGGATTACCTTTCTTCCCCACATTTATCTGTCCTTGAGCACACATCCACCACAGGACGGAAGGAATTCAGACTTTGGGGATGGCCCCAGAAGATCTCAGAAATGATCATCTCCCATATGAAAGAATGACTTACAACTCCACCAAGAACACGTGGAATGTAGCCTTTGAATCACCTCTTCATGTACCCGCTGATGGGAAGAATCACAGTGTCTGGGCCAGGAGACTCTGTGCTTCTCCTTTGCTATAAATCTTCATTTTCCTTTTTCTCAAGACCTTGTTCTCATTATTGGATTGGCACGGGGGACAAAGACCAAGGTTACAGTAACATGAGTATTGTCACTCCATACTATCAATTGTAGGGAGTGTGGATTATACAAGTGAAGGAAATAGATTCTGACCCATATTACCTTGTTTCGAATCCTGACTGTACTATTTACGACATGAATAAATTAGATAAAATAGCCTCTCTACTTTTCAATTTCCTCATCTGGAAAGTGGAGATGTAAGAAGAATACTTTTTTGATTTTTTTGTGTAAAAATAATCAGTTAATATAAAAATATAGGTACTATAGTATAAAATCTACTATATGTCAATTTATAGAATAAAATTTGCAAATATTGTTATGAGGACAGTTATGAGGATGACCTTGCATAAAAGGTTCTTGCAACCTTCACTGGTCACTTGGCCTCAATGAACTCGTGCTAAGCTGTCAGTGGTCAACTTTGAAAGCATGTACAAATCCCTGGTAATGGGAATCAATAATGACAGTAGCTAATTGTGATGCTGGAACATGGAGAGTCTTAATTGAAATAAATCAATGGCATCAAGGAATGAGATAAATGCCCTACTAGAGAGGCTTAAAATGGAAAATAACACGGGCTAAATTACACTATAAAACTTTCGACCAAGTCATCAGCCTGTAGAGAACAGAATGTTTTGTTAGAGAAAAGTAACCAAGCAACTACTGTACAGAAAGACGGCCATGCTTTAGGAGCTACTGAGGGTGTCAAAAGCACTTATGTGACATTAAGGCCAATTAGCAACTAGATGTCCTCTGTAGATACTTTAGCCAGGGGGAAATGAAAAGAAATTATTGAAATCTGAGAATAAGGGACTAAAGAGAAACTAGCTTCAAAGCTAACTGCCAGTCATGAAAAAACTCAGTTTTGCTTTTCAGTCTTTTACCTTTTCATTTATCACCTGCCCCTTTTCTCTGCCCTGAGTTCACAGAGTAACTTGCAGCTCTCCCAGTCCCAAATGCTCCTGAGATTGCTGTAAAATAGAAATTGCTCATGATTCTAGGTGCACAGCAGACAGTGAGAGATCACATTCAATACAGGTTTTCTCTCCACAAAGAAAGTTTTCATAAAGAAAAGTTTTGGACAGAATATCTCAAAAATGAACAACCAAATTTATTCTAAATTCTGGGCATCAGAGTTCACTTACTCAAGTAACTCTTGTCATTTGGTTTTCTGCCACTGGTGGTAGCATCGAGGTCAACAATCAATAAACTCATTAGGACTTACAAGCATCTTTGATTAATACTCCTTGTCTAATTCCCTGTGATATGTGCTATATTTTGGAGCTTAATGAAGACAAGCCTGAGTTATTTAGGTGTTTGTTAGGGAGGCTTATTTGCATGTAATTAACTAGATTCTCTCTTTATAGCAAGCAGTAAAAACTTTGCACCAATAGACATACTTCCACCAAGTTCTATATAGTTAACTAAATGCTTTTGTTCCATGAGAAACTCCTTGATGGGAACAACTAATGCTCATATCTGTCAATTAAAAACCAGAAATACTCATGTAAAAATTTGGAGTCTTTGTTGAGAGCAATTTTCATATTACCCTTTTTTAAATTAATCAACTTTCTTTTTAGGAGAACTTTTAGGTTCAGAGAAAACTTCAGAGCAAAGTACATATATTTCCTATTACATCCCAGTCTCTAGTGAGCACAATCTTCCCCACCATCAGCACCCCACTGATGCTGGGCTGGTTGATGTCAGATTCCCATCCTCTGGAGATGAAGAATGAAACCTAGGGACATCAAGGCAAGCCTAGTAGACCACTTTTATTTTAAGAAAATAACAAAAAGCATAGCATAGGGAAAAGTGCAGACTCCCTCCAGAATGGGATACAGGGACAGAGCAAAAGAGAGGATGGGACTCGCCCTTGTTATAGTTTCATAACCAATGTTTTCCCTCCCCCAGGCCTAGGAGCATGGGCAGACAGTCTGGCTAGCCTGAGAGCATCTTTATGAGCAAAAAGAATGCAGTTCCTTTGTTAGCAGAAGGGAGTGTCTGTGTTGGGACCCTCCTTACTAGCATCTGGGACAAAGACACTCTTTGTCCTCTTAAAATGAACTGGTTTCCTTTTGATCAACCCAAAATTCCAACTACACTTCTTCCCTTCTCTCACCACCAAATCATAGCTCAATTGTTACAATAGATAAACCTACAGTGACACATCACTGTCAACCCAAGTTCACAGTTTACTTTAGGGTTCACTCTAGATGTTGCATGTTCAGTGGTTTTGACAAATGCAAAATGACGTGTATTTATTGTAGTAACATGCTGAATAGTTTCACTGTCCTAAAATCTGTGAGTGCTCTGCTTTTTCATCTCTTCCCCACTAAACTCTGGAAACTATTACTATTTTCACATCTCCATAGTGTACCTTTTTTGAGCATGTCATTTTTTTAGAATCATACAATATGCGTTTTTTTAAGATCAGCTTCTTTCACTTAGAAACATATGGTTGTGTTTCTGCCATGACTTTTCATGATGATAGCTACCTCACATATTTAACACAGAATAACAGTCCTTGTCTGGATGTACCACAATTTATTTATGTGCTCATCTACAGAATAACATGGGTGCTTCCATGTTTTGGCACTTATGAGTAAAACTGTTATGAATATTTATGTGCAGGTTTTGTATAATCCAAAGTTTTCAATTCATTAACAAAATACCAGGGAGTAAAATTACTGGATTATAGTAAAGTAGTTTTAGTTTTGTAAGAACCTGTCAAAGTATCTTCCAAATTAGTTATGCCATTCCCCCAGAAATGCACAAGATTGCCTGTTGTGCAAGAACGTGGACGTTCTTGCTAGCATTTGGTGGTATTGGTGTTGTAGATTTTGGCTATTCTGATAGTGTGTAATGATATCTCATTATTATAATTTTTAATTCCCTAATGACATAGTAGTGTTGAAAGTCTTTTCATATTCTTTTTTTTTGATATTTTTTATTAGATGGAAATAGAGATACAATTGAGGGGAAAACATTATCAAACATTCAAGAACCAATGTATATATACTTAGTT
>PVKS010004167.1:26481-96120 GCA_004027875.1 Aplodontia rufa
CTCCTTCTGAGATGATTCCCCCATATTCCCACCCTTAGTCTCCTAGGAGTTCTTCCTACACCCTCCCCCCACCGGCCCCCTCTCTATGCCTTTAAGTGTCCTAGGAAGTCATCTCCCTGTTGTGTTGAGAATCATACAATTTGAAATTATTATTAGCTTAGCCATCTAACATACTGCTTCCCCATGTATTCTAGCTTCCACAGATGAGAAATACCATTCAGTCCTTGAGTCTCTGAGATTGGGATACTTCACTTAGCATAATTCCTTCCATCTCCATCCATTTGGCTGCAAAAGCCATAATATCGTCTTATCTAATGGCCGAGTAGTATTCTATTGTATATATGTACCGAAGTTTTTGTATCCACTTGTCGAGTGAAGGGGATCTGGGTTGATTCCATAATCTACCCATAGTAAATTGGGTTGCTATAAACATTGATGAAGCCATATCACTATAATATGCTGATTCTAACTCTTTTGGGAAAATACCCAGGAGAGGGATAGCTGGGTCGTAAGGTGGTTCCATCCTTAATTTTTTGAGGATTCGCCACACTGCTTTCCATAGTGGCTGAACCAGTTTGCAGTCCCATCAGCAGTGTAACAGTGTTCCTCTTTTCCCACATCCCCTCCAGCATTTGTTGTTGTTAGAATTTTTCATTTTTGCCACTCTAACAGGAATGAGGCAGTATCTCCTTGAAGTTTTGATTTGCATTTCCTTTATAGCTAATGCTGTAGAGCTTTTTCTCATATATTTATGGGCTTTCTGTACTTCCACTGGTGAGAAGTTTCTTTTTAGATCCATAGCCCATTAATTGATTGGATTGTTTGTGATTTTGGTTTTTAGTTTCTTTAGTTCCTTCGGCTGTTGAAGAAGAGTTTCATATTCTTAACTGATACCTATCTTCTTTGGTAAGGTGTCCAGATCATTAAGGTGTCCATATTTTAATTGGTTAATATATTGTCTTACTTTTGAGTTTTAAGCATTCTTGCCATATTTTAGATAACAGTCCTTTATCATGTATGTATGTTGAAAAGACTTTCTTCCAGTCTGTGATTTGTTTTCTCATTCTCTTGACCATGTCTTTTGTGGAGCTGAAGGTTTTTCAATTCAATGAAGTTTAGTTCATCAATTATTTTTGCAGACATCACAGCCTTGGTACTGTATCTAAAAAGTTTACATTATACTCGGAGCATATAGGTTTTCTCCTGTTATCATCCAGAAGTTGAATGGTATCTCATTTTACATTTAGATTTATGATCTGTTCAGAGTTAATTTTTGTGAAGGGCATAAGGTCTGTGTCTAGATTTATTGATGTATTAATTTATTTATTACATGTGTGTGTTTAGTCACTCCAGCACCATTTTGTTAAAAAGATTATCTTTGGTGCATTTTATTGCCCTTTTCTGATTTGTCATTTGAATGTGTTGGCCTACTTATGGGCTATTCATTCTGTTCCATTGACCCACTTATTTTTGTTATGTTTTTGTTCTGTTTTGTTTTGTTAATATCACACAGTATTGATTGTCATAGCTTTAGAGTAAGTCTTGGAGTCAGGCAATGTCAACCTAACCTGTTCTTTTACTTTAATATTAACTTGTCTATTCAAGGTTGTTGCCTCTCCACATGAACTTTAGCAACAATTTAGTAATAATAATAAAAATACTAGTTGGATTTTTTTAAAAATTTATTGTTTATTTATATAGTTGTTAAAGTTTAAGATCCATGGAAATACAGAACCATGAGGGAATTATCAGTAATTTCTTGGTCAGAGAATTACTAACTATAGGCATAAATTCATAAAATGGACTTAAATGGACTTATTATAGATGTTCAAGTTCTATTAGCCAATAGTCACATGAATTAAAATACAGCATAAAATACAAATACTTAAAATTTGACCCTTGGGAACAGGCACAAAATTTCAGCTTTTTATGTTATCCCAGCACCAACTATTAAGAAAACTAAGGCCCATTTAAGATTCTTCTATCTACACCTGAAAGATTATTGGTGTTGTGATAGATATACATCTTCTTTTTTGTTTTCCTCACTTCACAAATTTATATTTTTAAATATGTATATATAGATGTGCATTGTTTTATTCAGAAGTAAATGATTATATAAGCCTTATTCAGCTTCTCAGATAAGTAAAGATTAAGCTACATTGCTTATTTCCCACTCTAGATCCCTCCTTATCATTCCTCCCTCTCCCCTCCATCCCACATCTTCCCTCCTCTAAACCACTCCACATATCTATGGTTCCTCTAGATTATTAATTGTTTTGACTTTGGTGAGTCTAGTACATGCTCTTGACTATCTTTCACCCAAACCTGGGTTTAGCTCCAGCCTCCACAAATGAGGGAAAATATTTGACCCCTGAGTCTTTGGGTTTGGCTAATTTAGCTAAGCATAATTTCTTCCATTGCCATCCATTTACCTTCAAAGGCTGTAATATCATCGTTTCTAATATCTGAGTAGTATGCTACAGTGTGTGTATGTGCGAGGGTGTATATATACACAGTTTTTGGATTCATTAATCCAGTAAAGGTGTCTGGTATGATTCCATAATCTAGCTATTTTAAATTGAGCTGTTATGAACATTAATTTTGTTATATCACTGTAATGTGCTTATTCTAACTCTTCTGGGAAAATACCCAGAGAGATAGCTGGGTCATATGGTGCATCCATCCCTACTATTTTGAGGAGTCCCCATACTACTGTCCAGAGTGGCTGTACCAGTTTGCAGTTCCACCAAGAGTGTGTTAGTGTTCCTATCTCTCCAAAATGCCTCCAGCATCTGTTGTTGTTTATATTCTTTATCTTTGCCAATCTGACTGCAATAAGGTAAAATTTTAATTATGTGTTTGCCTGATTTCTAGTGATTTAGAACATGTTCCTCATGTATTCATTAGCTTGCTCCATTTTTTCTGTTGAGAAATTTCTGTTCAGCACTCTGGCCCCTTCATCGATTAGATTGTTTGCTTTTTTGATAATAAGATTTTTGAGTTCTTTGTAAAATTTGGATATGAATCTCCTTTTGGAGGAATCAGAGGCTATGATCATCTCTTATTCTGTAGGTTCTCTTTTGATAGTTTTGACAAATTCCTTGACTCACCAAAATCTTTTAAGGTTAATGGCATCCCACTCATTGATTCTTGACTTTAATTTGTTTGCTTTGGGAGTCTTGCTGAGAAAGTCATTGCCTATTCCCATATGCTGGAGTATTGCTCCTAATTTTTCTTCTAGCAGTTGTATGGTAACTGCTTTAAATTCTAATTACTTGATTCATTTTGATTTGTCTTTTATGCAAGCTGAGAGATAAAGATATACTTTCAATTTTCTCCAGTTGTCCAGTAGTATTTGTTGAATAGGATGTCATTCCTCCATGTTATATTTTGACAAATATTAGATGTTTGAAGATTTGTGGGTTTGTCTCAGAGTCTTATATTCCATTGGTCTTCATTCCTCTTTTGATACTAGTAGCATGCCTTTTTGGTTACTATAGCTTTATAGTATAATTTTAGATCTGGTATTTTTAAACCACCTATTTTGTCTTTCTTGTTTACTAATGTTTGGCTAATCTGGGTTTCCTGTTATTCCAAATGAATTTGAAAATTGTTTTTTCTATATCTGTAAAGAATTACATTGGTACCTTGATGGGGATTGCATTAAATCTCTATAGCTGTTTTGATATGATGGCCATTTTAATTATAAAATTCTGCCTAAGGAAGAACATAGAATATCTTGCCATCTCTTCATGTCTTCTTCAATTTCATTATTCAATTTTCATTGTATAGGTCTTTTATTTCCATTGTTAGGTTAAATCCCATGTATTTTATTTGTTTTGAGGATACACTGAATGGGACCAGTCTCCTGATTTCTTCTTCTGCCACATTAATTTTAGTGTATAGGAAAGTTATTGATTATGGGTGTTGATCATGTAGCCTTCCACACTGCTAAATCTATTTATAAGTGTGAGAAATTTTCTGATGGAGTTCTTTTTGGTCTTCCATGTATAGGATTCTGTCATTAGCCAAAACAGATTATTTGACTTCCTCTCTTCTTATTCTTATCCGTTTGGTTTCCTTCTCTTGCCTGATTTCTCCAACTAGGTTTCAATGATTATATTGAATAAATTGGTGAGAGTGGGCAGCCTTGTCTTATTTCTGAATTAAATGGAAATATTTTCAGCCTTTTTTCTGTTTAGTATTATATTAGCTGTGGTCTTTTCATAAATGGTCCTAATGAAGTTAAGGTAAATTCATTTGATCCCTGTCTTCTCCAGAGTTTTGATCATAAATGGGTGTCAATTTATTCAAAGACTTTATCTATGTCAACTGAGAACAAGCATGGTTTTTGTCATTAATTCTGTTTAAGAGATGAATCACATTTATTGTTTTGCATATGTTGAAATAGCCTTGCATCACTGGAATGAAGCTCACTTGATCATGATGAATGATCTTCTTGATGTGTTTTTGAATGTGGTTTTCTAGAACTTTATTAAAGATTTTTGTGTGTCTATTCATCAGGGATATTGATCTGTAGTGGTTTTTTTTTGTTGTTGTTTGTTTGTTTTAAAAGAAGGAAGAGAGAGAGAGAGAGACAGACAGACCTAGGCTTGGAGGGAAAGGTAGTCAAATGCATGTATTATACCCACCAAAGGCATACCAACACATAATCTAGGGTAACCATAAACTTGTAGGTTTGCAGAGGGAGGAAGGAAGAGGTGGAGGGTGGGAGAAATATGGAGGATAGGGAAGGATGTAGGGAGACAATCCACAATGTAGCATATGTGTTAACCCCCTGAGAAATCAAATAATACTTATACCATCATTTAATTCTGGAAAATTTATAATCATACATATATACATGTATACTCATAAATATATATATATATGTACACACACATACACATACACATTTATATCTCTTATGGGAATGGAATATCAATCAATCAAGAGACTGGGTAAGGGCATTATGGGGAAAACTCTGATTTAAGACCAAATGTGTATCATATTGTCACTTCATTCTCTGACAACTGAACTCCTTATTAAAAATGAAAAAGGAAAAGAATAGTGAGAAGTGAATTGTAACAAAAATGCAACATATCAATATTTGTGAGATACAGTTGCAAGATACTGCATATTTGAATAAACTATACTGTACGCCTGTATAAAAATGTAAATATTTAATCGTATTGTCAAATATATCCAAAAATAACAAGGAGTGATAGGAAGGGAGGGGAATGGGAAATGTTGGAACTAAGTTAAAGCAAGATACACTACAAGCATTTATAAGTATGTCATTGTATATACTATATATATATAATATTCTTCATAGGTTTAAGAATTTTGTCACCATTCTTGGGTAGTTTAGGAAAACATATAGGACCAAGAAAAAGAGGCAAGTGATTGGGAGAACGAGAGGAGAGAAGTAGGGGTATGTGGAAGTGGATATTGACCAAATTGTATTGCTGTATTTTGTGCATCTATGGATATGTGACAACAAATCCCATCATTATGTACAAGTATAATGCAGCAATAAAAAATAAGAAAAAAAGGGAGAAGAGAGAGACAGAGAATCCATTTTATTTATTTATTTTTTTATCAGGCCTTTGTTTTTTCCACATTTAGTTGCATATGTGGTGTTGGGGTTCAAACCTGGAACCTTTAATGTTCTTTTGTTTTGATGATCTGTCTATTGGTACTAAAGGAATATTAAAGTCTCCCAATATTATAATTTTGGGATCCTTAAATGGTTTTATGTCTTGGAATATTTTTTCCACTTACACTTGGGAGTTTTGGGATTTGGAGTGCAAATATTTACTGTGGTTATATCTTCCTGATGTATTGCTCCCTTTACTATGGTATAGTGGCCTTCTTTATCTCTTCTGATTTAAATTTTGATTGAAATCTACTTTGTTGGACATAAGTACTGTAACACTAGCTTACTTTCTTGGGCAGTAAGCCTGGTAGATGTTTTCGATCCTTTCACCCTCAATTGATGGGTGTATTTGACTGTAAAATGAGTCTTCTGTAAGCAACATATTATTGGAGTTTGTTTTTTCAGATGCATTGCTAATCTGTGTCTTTTGATTGGTGCGTTGAGGCCATTCACATTCAGTATTAGGATCATTATTTTGTTGTGGTGTCTAGTCATTGTGCTTTATTATAAAGTTCTGTGCTGTCTTGGTAGCATGTACTTTTATTTAATTTCCTCTCTGTGGGTTTTGAGTATTATTTGCTTGTTCTTCTGTCTGGTCCCGGCTGGCAGGAACCGGACAAGGCTCTCAGTCTGACTGGGAATGAAGTAGACACACACTGGTCCTGAGTTCTCCAAGCACTTTATTTTATCCCTCTCTCTAGAGGCAAAGCTTTTACATCTCCTCTCACTAAAGGCAAGACTTTTACATCTCCTCTCACTAGATTCCCTGTCTCTACTGCTAAGGCTTTTCTTTTTCTTTCTACTTCTCCTGTTTTCCTGTACGCCCAGTATTAATTTGTTACAAAACCCCCAATAGGGACACAGAACAAACATAATCAATCAGTTGCAACAATAGAGCAGCCAAATAGCTTAGTCATGTGGTCAGGCAGTTTGCTAATTACTTGGGAAGTTGCAAGCCAGCTGGGCCTCTTGCAGAGTTGTTTACTACTAATACTTTTCTCTGGCATCCGGCCAAGCGTCATGTTGGCTTCAGTCTCCAACATTCTTCTATCTGGAGTTTATCTTTGAGAAATTTTTGTAATGCTGGCTTTCTGTTCACGAATGTTGCAAGTTTGATCTTATTATGAAATATTTCAATTTCCTCTTCAAAATTAAAGCTGAGTTTTGCTGGATATAGTATTCTTGGAGGAAAGTTGTGGTAATTCAAATTGAAATATCTCTTTCCAGGATCTTTTTGCTTCTAACTTCTGAGCTGAAAAGTCAGAGGTGATCCTTATTGGTTTGCCTCTGAATGTGATTTTGGCATTTCTCTCTTGCAGCTTTATAATTCTTTCCTTGAATTCCCTGTTATATATTTTGAATATGATGTGTTTTAGTGAGCTTCTTATTTGATTAGGCCTATTAGGTGTCCTATATGCTTCTTGGATGAGAGTATCTGCCTCTATTCTAATATGGGAAATTTTTTCTTAAAGTATTTCATTGAGAATGTTCTGTATACCTTTTATTTGTGTTTTGATTTTTTTTTCTTGCATTCCAATTACTCTTAGATTACTCTTGGACCATTTCTTCTAATTTTGTTACAGACGTTTTGAAAATTCTGCTCATGCTCTGTGAGTTGGTTGTTGTTGTTTTGCCATCTGTGAGTTCAGGCTTGCTCAGCCTATCTTCATTGTTGGAAATTCTGTTTTCAAGAGCTTAGGTTCTTCTTTCTATAGAACTTAGTCTATTATTAAATTCTTCTATCATCCCTCTGATGGGATTCGCTGCAGATTTTAGCTCCATTACTTCCTTTATCAGTATCTGCACTTCTTTTTTAATAGAGTTCTTTATCTTGTGAGTTTTCTCCCTCAGTTCCTTCATTAAATCTTCGTTTCGTTCACAGTTCCTTTGAGTAATCAGATCTTGGGTAATTTTTTCTAGGTTTTCATTCTGCTCCCTGCTGTGGGTGCCTTCGTAGCAGTGTCATTGGCTTGACCTTTCCTAGTTTGATTCTTCATTTTTGAAGGGTTTCTTTGGAGTCTTTGGATTGAGCTTTCCTGGGAGCATGCAAGGCGAGTCACTGGGTCGGACACCACCTCTCTGATGATCACCTTCTTTCACAAAGTTGCTTCTGCTTGGAGCCTTGTTTTGTTTCACCTTTTGGATCTAGGCTCCAGGGCGTAGATCTGGAGTGCAGTTGTAGGGCAGCCTACTGCATTGCTGAAGCTTCTTGCTTAGTCCTGGGATCACAGATGCATGTTGTGGGCCATAATAGACCTGCCTGTGCATCATGCTGGGAATGGGATCGTTGGCAGAGGGTTGGGGGTGGATAGGCCCAGTATATCTGTACTTGGCGGGTATGCACTGTAGCTGGGCAGCTCTGGGCAGTGGTCCTCTGGGTGTCCTGAGTGCCTGCCAGCCCAGGACTTGAAGCCTGGGCCTATGCAGTGTCTGAGCAGCTCCTGTCAGGTGTCCTCATGGTATCCTTGATGTTTGTAGCTTCCTGCTGGAATTTTGATTGATGTTATTTTGAATCTACAGCTTGAACTGGGTAGAAGTGTTATTGTAACCATATTACACCTTTTTACCCAGGATCATGGAATGAGATATCTTCATTTATTTATTTCTCCATGGTTTATAAAAAGTCTTGTAGAGTTCTTCATATAAATCATATATTTTTAAGCATTTATGTATAAGTATTTCATTTTTGAGAATAACAATATAAATAGTCATTGCTGGTATACAGGTAAATGATTGAGTTTATTTTAAATTAAATTGTATACTACAATCTTGTTACGACATTTTATTAGCTCCAAAATATTTCTGTTGATTCTTTTAAATTTTTACATAGATAATCATGTCATCTGTGAATAAAGACCAATTCATGTTTTCTTGCCCAATTTGTATACCTTTTATTTATCTTTCTTGTCTTATTGCATTATCTAAAATGTCCAGTACAATGTTTAAAAACAGTGGTATGAGAGGACAGTCTTACCTTGTTACTGATCTTAGCAGGAAATTTTCAAGTTTTCCAACTGTTAATATATTCTGATAGTTGTAGTTTGTTTCAAGATATTCTTTAACATATTTAGGAAGTTCTTTTCTTAGTTTGCTGAAGTTTTTTTTTTTTTTTCTTTTGGTTAATTTTCTCATGAATCACTGCTGGATTTTGTCAAATGCTTTTGCTATATATTTTGATAGAATTATTTGATTTATCTTACCTAGCATATAGATGCTATCACATTGGTTCATTTTTTAATGCCCTAACAGCTTTGCATATCTAGAAATTTCACTTTAATATGGCCCATAATTCTTTTTTAGATTGCTGTATTTGATTTTCAAAAATTTGTTAAAGACTCTTGCATCTGAGTTTCTGAGAAAACTGGCTTATAGTTTTTCTTCCACATCTTTGTCTGGTTTTACTATTGGGATAATGCTTACCTGATAGAATAAATTAGTTATATGTTCTCAACTTCTACCTTTTGGAAGAGATTGTAAAGAATTGTTAAATTTTCTGCCTCAAATGTTTGATAGAATTCACCAAGGACCTCATTTAAGCCAGGTGTGTTCTAGGGAGATCATTGATTTTTTTACACAATTTATTTGATACATATAAGCCTTCTCAGACAATTTCTTCATGAGTGACTTTTGGCAGATTGTGACTTTCAAGAAATTGGTGCATTTAATCTAGGTTATCAAATTTATTACCATAGAGGACATAATGTTACTTTGTTATAATTTTAATGTCCATGGGAACTTTAGTCCTGTTATCTCTTTCATTTCTGATATTTGTACTTCTATCTTCTCCTCTTTTCACTTGACCTGTCTAGAAGCTTATCAATTTGGTTGATATTTTTAAAGAAGCAGCTTTGCTTCAGTTGATTTTCTCTATTGGTTTCTGCTGTGTTTTTTATTATTTCTTTCTTCTGATTATTTGGATTTAATATGTTATTTCTTGATAGAATTTTAAGGATAAATCTTAGCTTACAGAGTATGAATCTCTCTACTTTTCTAATATATGCATTCAATTTTATAAATTTCCCTGTAAGCCTTGCTAACACTGCATCCCACAAATTTGATATGTTGTACTATTTTTGTTTAGTATAAAATATTTTAAAATTTCTCCTGAGTTTTCATCATTGGCTTACGTGTTATTTAAGAGTTATTTAATTTCTAAGAATTTGGAGATTTCCCAGCTCACTTCCTGTTATTGATTTCTAGTTTAATTTTATTCTTGCTTAAGATCAGATGTATAATTTCTATTATTTTAAATTTGATGATATATGTTTTATGGTACACTTTGTGGTGATGAACTTTTAGCATAAGCTTGACTTAAATGTGTGATTTGCTTAGTTTGATGAAGCAATTTGTCTGTACATGTCAAAAATATTCAATTGATGGATGATGATGATGAATTTTAATTCTATCCTTATTACTGCTCTGTTTGAAATATGTGTTTCTGATAGAGGGATGTTAAAGTGTTAAACAGCTATTGTTGATTCATTTATCTCTTCTTGTGGTTCTGTTTTGCCTCACATATTTTGAGGCACATGCACATAAGTTTTTTTTTATTTGTTTGTTTTTTATTTTTTTTTGTCTTCTTGGGTAGTGCTCCCCCTTTTCAGGTCTTTTAGTGAAGGCAATGGAAAAGTTGACTAATAGTATTCATGAGCACATACTTAATAAAATACATTGTTACTGCTATTTATTTGAACAAACTTACAGGTTAGATCAGCTAAGAATAAGATAGAAAAGCTTTTATGTTGTCTTCACTTATTCATTCTCCAGTATGCTTCCTTTCTGTAGGCTCTGGTAAAATAGTTTCTTTAAGGAGACTGCCTTGTTAAGAGGAAGAGAAAACTCTGGCATATTTCAATATGGTTACCCTTCCTCTCACCTTGCTGGAAGCATGAGGAATTTTATCTGATGTTCACTGTGAGGACCTCACTGATCTCCTGAGGTAGCTCATGACAATGGGAGGGACCTTTCTAACTGGGTGCCTGTGGGTTGCTTCACTCTTGGAGGTGTCCACAAGTCCTACATAGTTCGGGCTTTCGTAGGCAGCATGACTCCCTCAGAGCTTCTTGCTTAGGAGTTTACAGTGTTCTAAGCTGTGATTCTCAGCAATTGCCTTTATTTCCCTAGTTTAGAGACACTAGTTTACCCTCTGGATCTGAGAATAATCGTTGATGTTTCAATTTGTTCAGCTCTTCACTTGTAAGGAAAGATTTTTAAGCTCCTTAGTCACCAGTCTAAGCACCTACTTTGCTTTTTCAATATAATGAATATTTCATTTTATGGGTAAAGGTCAAGACAACCAAAAAGATAGAAATTAAGAAAAGATAAAGTCCAACACCTGCGAGGAATTGTAACTCATGCCTTATTAAGCTAAAAATCAGTAAAAAATTGACCTGGTTTTGTTTTTTGATTGTTTTTGAATGAACATCCCAGTGAGGGAAGATATTCAACCCAAGGCTCACATCAGTACACCTGTTCTGGCCATCCTAAGGAAATGAGGTATCAGTGTTAGAATGTTGGCCCCAGGGGGAGAGCAACTTCCTAAGTTTATGCCTGATACCTACTAATCCCTCAAGTGTTGAATAAAGAAAAGAAGGCAAGAATAAAAGAATACAGATGCATTGTGAATGTAAATGTAAGGGAGACATTTTCAAATATTTCTGTCAAAGCATTTCACAGAGAAAATGCAAATTTTGAGACTTTTGAAGCTATAACCAAGAATTGTATCCCTTTGTGAAGCAAAATGTTTATAATCTCAAGTATCACCAAAAAGTAAGTCTAAATATTATATGATCAATCTAAGTTGACTCTATTACTAAAGAAAATTTACAATTTTTTATAAAAAGGATGCTGCCGAAAGGTGTATTATATTGGTTTTGTGCCTGAAGGAATCTCTAGCCAGCTGGAAAGTAGTGAAGAGATGAATGTTTTTCTTACTTGAAAAGCAGAGTAAGTATCACTGGTATAAATTCACATCACACAACTATGAGATCAGATTACAAGACATAGCATTCACTATAAAAGATGAATATTTATTACCTTGCCAAGCAAACATGTCACATGGCTACTATATCAAATAATGTCATCTGTAATCTAAAGAATTGACAAAATTTGGTAAAAACCTTCTATAAAATCTGCCTAACCAGAACAGTACTTCTCAACACATTTTAGTTCTTACTTTTCTTAAGAATGTGATGAAACTATGAACTCTCTCTTGATAAAAATGAATATAAACAGATACACTCGAATTTTTTCATTCAACTTTCATGAATCCTCTCGAGACTGAAACCTCAGGCTGCGAAACTGCTATGTGGATGATTCAGTCTGCTTTTCCTTTGCTGTAACTAAAAGGTCTGTTAAGAACAATTTTAGGGGGTTGGGGATTTAGCTCAGTGGCAAAGGGCTTGCCTAGCATCCACAAGGCCCTGAGTTCAGTCCTCAGCCCTGAAAAAAAAAAAAGAACAATTTTAGGAGCAAAAGTTTGTTTGGGGACTCAAGGTTTCAGAGGTCCTGATCCACAGAAAGCTAGGTCTGTCCTTGGAGTTCAAGATGAGGCAGGATATCATGGTGAAAGAGTGTGGTGGAGGGAAGCAGCTCACATAATGATTATGAGGCAGAGAGTAACTCCACTCATCAGATACAAAACATCTATACCCCGAAGCCATACCCCCAATGACCCACCTTCTCCAGCCACACTCAACCTATCTTCAGATGCCAGTCAATCCCTATCAGGATATTAACTCACTGATTGGGTTAAGGCTGTCATAACCAAATCGTTTTTATCTGAGTGTTCCTGCATTGTCCACATGAGCTTTTCCGGGACATTTCACACACAAATCTTAGCAGTGAATAAAATAGAATAGTTGTAAAGACAGCATACATACGATATTCTAAAAAATTGTAATGCACACTCCTTTCTTCCTTCTACTTTTATTCCTTTCAAGAGGGAATATTAGATTTGTATCTAAACTGTGTGATTTCAAAAAATATATATAAATACATGGTAAAAATTATTTATACTACAATAGGTAATGCATTGAAAAACCCTTCTCTCTGCAGGTATAATTATTTCTATTCTCTTCCTATTTTCCAGGAGGTCACTACATATACATAAATGTTTGTTACCCCCACACACACATTAAACAAACAAATATTGCTTTCAGATTGTTTTGATATGCTTTGTGTTCTCCTCCCCCTGCCCCATAATGGCATTTCACATTTAAATATACTCAACTGCTTTTAACATTGCCAAATATTCCACTTACATACCACCTTGTACTGACCCAATCTCCTATTGATATACATTTAGGTTGCTCGTGCTCCTTTGATACTGAAGCAGCTGAAGCCATAAACATCCTCTACACCTGTCTGTGTGCACCTGGATGTCACTCCAATTTACAGAATGAAAGAGCTGGGGTGGACATGGAATGGTTGGCACTTGTTCTCAGACTCACCACATTCAGCACAGCACGTTTCATTATGAGAATGCAAGAGGGAAATTAATTCATTATATTCATGCCTCCTCAGGGTACCAATCATCCTTTCTATTCTTGCTTCTATGTCTCTTATTGTTGCTTGATTCTGTAAGGGAACAGAAATGATGCTGAACCTTAATTACGTTTCAACACGTAGTTTGCCTGAATTATAGAGGGACAGAAAAGCTTTCAAGGCTCTCTGCTACCTAGCCAGCCCATCCCTCCCTTAGCAGCTGTCCAGAGTTCTCCTGCGCACTGGCTATTGTCCCACACTGAGGCTCTCTCTGGGTGTGGGAGCCGTAAACTCTTCTGCCTCTCTGGATTTCTGGTGCATGGATTTTTTATTGTGGAAAATTCGACAAATTAAAGGAACATAAAGCCATAACTGTCAGCTTCTTCTAATTAATTGTGTGAAGGTACTGCATGTATACATCAAGGCCAGCAACTGGCAGGATTATTTCTGTTCTGGAAAGGAGCAAGTGTTTAAGATACTTTCAAACCCAAGCCATAAGCCATAAGTTATTTCCATAACCGTGTCTTTTTAGTTGTGTTTATTCTGTGGAAAATTCTGTATGTGATTGGTGAAAGCTAATGTTTGTTTGAATTGGAATCAATTGGTTTTTCTGGAAATGCTTATTTTCCATTTTGATTTTTCCTATGACTGCCTTCCCTAACCTGCAAATTGGCAGTGGTTTATGTCTGGTGTTTGACTCATGAATATGACCCTATTGGTAATGTTCAGAAAACTTCTGTTTCTCTAAACTTTTAGATGTTTCTCTATGTCTAAATGCCTTATCATCCTTGGATGAACTTGATTTGGGCACTGATTCTCAAGTTCTTAGTATATTCACAAGAACTTGGTGTTTCAGTACAGAAATCAAAACAGGGAAACAAGAAACAGTAGGGAGATCACTCAGATCAGAAGAGAACATAAATCAGGTAAGGTTGACTCAGAACAGAGTCACGGCAAATGGTAGACCAGGATTGTTAGATAACCTACATCAAAATGAGCACCCAAGTCAATCTTAGGCAGAAAAGCTGTCAGGCAAATCAACATATATCAGGAGAGTAATAGATGTTGTTGGGGAAAATTAAAGGGATGAGAATAGATTAGGAACCAATGCCAATAAAAAATATTATAACAGTAAGTATTTGCAACATGCCTACTATGTGTTGAAGACTTCTATAGGCATCAGAGATACAATAAATACTGAAAGATGTAAATCCAAAAGAAATTTCTCATTCTTATGGAGCTTATATGAAGCTAGATGTAATTTTTATGTAATTAAAGGGAAGGAAGGATTAAATTTCCTTGGATGAGTGACTTGAAATTTATATCTAGAAATAATTTATAATACCTGAGTTTTGTAGAGCAATATTTCTTAAAGCATTTTTGCCTTATGAAATTATTCTGTAGACTTTAGAAAACAGATTTTTGAAACTCCAAAATTCTTAGAAGCTTTAGTCATCTAGTGTGCCATAAGTTTTAAAAGAGTTGTACATTGTGGGGGTTTCTTACAGCTCTCTATTTATGGAATTCTTTTTCAGTTGAAAATGCATTCTTGAAATGCATTTTGGCTGATGTTGATTATGGGCAAGCCAGATGAGTGCTCTCACCTGAGGCCGGTATTGCTTCCATTGGCTCTCTCCATCCCTCCACTTCTGATACTGCTTGTGATGACATAAGCTTTGTGGTGGGACAACTTCAACTTTAGCTGCTTAACTTCCCTCCCTTCATCTGGCATGGGAGCCGTTGGGCCACATGAGGAAAGTCTGTGAATTGTGAATTCTTTTCTGCAGCATATGGAGAAGTCAGCATTAGATGTTAGCAGAAAAGATGGCAGGTTCCTCCCTGCTAGCTGGAGTGACTGCTGACTTTGTACAAGAGAAGAAGTGTCACCATCTGTACTTGAAATCAGCTGTCACCCCAAATGTGAAAATGTGTGAAGTGGCTATCCCAGACTGCCATTCTGTTTTGACAGGTGGCAGAGAGGAAGTTTTTTTGTCTAAATTTATACTATGGCAATCCTTTCTAATTCAAGTCAATCTTATTTAATTGCTTCCAAATAAAATTCCATTTGCCCATTTCCAATATATCTCCCTCACTTGAAGACATAATTTTGTGGAAACCTCATAATCATTCATGATTTTCTCTTAATTTCCATTTGCTTCACAAGAATTTGATATGTGGGATAAAAATATATGCACTTAGATCAAAAATCAATTATTTGATTTGCATTAGTTATTGAAAGAGAAAGGAAAGCATGTTCTAAGTGTTGTACTTCTGATTTTAAAATGTCATTTTATAACTGTTAGCAAAGTATATTTTTCAGTGTTCTCATAACTTCAGGGCAATTTACCTAATGGCCCCGATGTATAATAGAACCAGAGCATTCTGTCTATATGCTAATAATTCTAAGAATAGAGAAGTCCTTCGATAAAGTATCCAAAGCACCTCAACTCATCCACGTGAATTATGTCTGATATGGAAAGAGCAAAGGGAGTGTCCTTAATTCCTGAATTATTGAAGCATAATGGTTTTGAAAATAAGGAAAAGGTAGAAACACCATTCTTTGGAGCACAGGGTGGCAACTTCAATAGCTACATTAAATTAGTACATTTCTCATTCTAGCAAGTTTTGATGGAGTGTAGTTAACCTCATTGTTCAATAGACTGAAAGTAAAATAAGGTGTTGATTAGCTCTGGTATTTACGCAATTCATGTGGGTATTTTGACAATCTGTATCCAGTCTGGCACTAATTAATGCGTGCTTCAGTGGGGATGGTAGTTCAGTGGCTAAATGTCCTAATTGTCATAAAAGTTTTCTGCTTGGTGTGACAAGAAGCAGAAACAGGGGTGAATCACTTGTCTGTGAGGATAAACATCATGGTGAATTAAAGGATAAAGACCAAACTGTGTGAGGGAAGCTAACTCAAAGAGACAGCACCCTCCCTCTCAATGTACCTCCTTCTGCTTGGGGACAGTTGGGAAAAGGAAAAGCAAAGGCAGATTGCATGGACACAGACAACTGAAAATAACCACCGTGCTTCTCAGAATGCAGTGCAGCAAGACAGAAAAAGTCTGGCCCTCACCCTCTGAGGAACCTAGGTTAACGTCTCAGTGCTAGCACCATTTGCTGGAGTACTTCTTTGGCCCTAGGCAGGCCACATCCTCATCATTTGGAAATATTGTTTGAGAGGATACGATGAAATAACATATAAACATGTCCAGTATAATAATGATTATCAAACAGTAATGCTTAATAAAAGTGTTCTTTTCTCCTGTCCCTTATATTATTACAGTTATGCTTAAAACACACATCTATTCTATACTTACAATTGTTGTCAGAATCTCACTTTGTTGTGAGATTCTGAGCATTATTATATATATATATATGTATAATAGAAAGGCATGTGTATGCATATATGATGACATGTCTCTCTACATACACATGCATACATATCACAGCATGGCTTAACATTGTCTAGAATAGTTTAATAGACATAGTAGAACAGCGAGAATTATATCTGATAATTAAAAGGGCTAAATGACAAAATAGGGGTGTCTGTCTTAGAAAAAATTTAAACAGCCCTTTTCCCTGCCCTCCCATCAGTGACTCCTGCTGTCAGCCTGATGGCCATACCAAGTACCATTTGATTGGCTCATTGTCTGCATGTTGCTTCCCTAAGGGCAAGCCTGACTTAGCCCATACCAGAAAGGACGGGTTTAGTGCTATTCTCTTGGGATTTTAAGAATGTCCTCATTAGTCAGGTGCATGGTGCATGGCTGCAATCCCATTGACTCAGGATGCTGAGGCAGGAGGATTGCAATTTCTCAGCCAGCCTCAGCAACTTTGAGGCCTTAAGCAACTTAGCAGGACCCTGTCTCAAAGTAGATAAAGAGGTAAGGATGTGGCTCAGAAACTTAGCACTCCTGGTTTCAATTCTCAGTACCACCTATATGAAAGAATTGTCATCATTTGTATTAAAATACCAACAGCTCCTTTAAAAAGGCAAGCCTTTATGTTTCTCATTATGTCTTCTACAAGAATATATTTTCTAACAAATATGATGATCTTAATTAAATCTTTTGACTGATGAACAAATAACCTCCTCTTTCCACCAAGTAGTAAAGAATGGGGCAGAAAGTAAGCCTTCCAGTCCTCTGGTGTTCCTTTCATTGCTCCAACTTTCCTTGTGGGTCATCTTATCCCCCCTCCAAATCATTCCCTCAATTGCCTGTAGTAAAATCCAAAGTTCAATACAAAAGTCTAACGGAATTCTAACTAGACGACTCTGGAGAGGAAGAA
The DNA here is from genome assembly GCA_004027875.1 of Aplodontia rufa. NCBI lineage: Eukaryota > Metazoa > Chordata > Mammalia > Rodentia > Aplodontiidae > Aplodontia > Aplodontia rufa. The sequence continues at coordinate 43,922 of PVKS010004167.1, forward strand.
CGCACTAAAATTCTTACTTCTGTGCCTCTGCATATCTATTGACTTTAAACACATGTAATTGAATTGGTTGACAGGCCAATTAAAATATAATTCAACTTTCTCCCTGGCAAAATCCCACTTTCGAGACTCATTTGTTGAAAACAACCAAGCAGTAATCTTCCGTTTTTATCCCATAAGGTAAACTATTCTAAACTCAAGCCCATTTTTTTCCCTCTACCAAGGCTTTGGTAATTGGCAGAATAGCTTAAGGAAGAACACTCAAAACTGCAGACTTCCATTGTTCATCCACCATTCACTGTATAAACTCAGATATTAGTAGAATTTTAGCATAGAAAGAAGGCTGAATTATTATGTCATTAAAACCGTGATTTCACAAAGTCAACTTAAGTCAGAAAGTGAATGAATCAAGTATTAGTTTTAGGACTACAATCTAGGAATCTGATTCTTCTGACACTTCATTTGACATTCTTTTTACTCTACCTCATGGCTAGCTTAACCTAGTAGCTTTTTAAAACCTGTAACACTATGAATTTCTTCACAATGTACAACTTTTAATGTCATCTTTTGATACTTGCTGCCAGAGTTTCCAGAATTCCTGACTACCTTTAAATAGAAATTTGTTGACATTTGAATTAGCCTTTCAGCAGTCTTATGACTTAAAAGCAGAGATTTTAGCATCTCCTTTAGTAAGAATTTATTAGCTAACGTCTCCCCACATTAAAAAGAAAGAACTATGAACAATTTAACGATACATATTCTCAGTTGAACTACAAAATTAATTAGTCAAAATTTCTAAATATGATATTTAAAACCAAAATAAGCAAAATAAACCAAAGCCTACGGCAATTCTGCTACTATGCATAGGACACTCCTCACCAATCTACCTCAAACTCATGAAATGAAAGCTCTGTGGTTTTGGAGGAGATGCCCCTTTGAGTTACCTGTCTGAGGCTGGAGACCAGGTCTGAGCAATGTCTTTATGTACAAGGTGCCAGGCCCCACTCTGCACACCAAGCTTCTCTGGGTCTGTCCTACCCTTTCTCTGGGACAGGGAGCCCATGAGTTAATGGGACCTGGAATATTCATTCTAGTATATTCATTCAATGTATATTCATTCATTGACAAATGGTATATTCATTCAGATTCCTCTGAATATCAAGTTCTAGGTAGGTGGAGGCTCAGTAATTGCCCTGATCAACTTGTTTCAAGACTTTGTCGGCACTTTCGCATGTTCATCTTGCTGACAGCAGTCTTCCCTGAAAGTGAGAGTTACTGCTGGCCCTGTGAATGGAAGCCTGCATTTTTCTGGTGGGCATCCAATGAGGCCTGGGACTGGCAGGGAGGGGAAGTGGAGAGAAAATGTTCCTATGTTCCTTGCTTCTCAAATGTCAGACACAATATGCTTGAAATTCCTGATATCAAAGTATAGTAAGTCTGCAAAGGCTAAGATTTCCCAGATGACTTGGTTATTTTGTTTTGTTTTAATGGTATATTTAAAATATAATGAGAAACCAGTATGTTGACTACAGGAAACAAGTAAATATGATAATTTTTATTGGTGTCACCTTAAACTTAAAGTGCTAAATATAATGGTGATAGGCCATACTACAGCTTCCGTTTTAGCAGTGTTCTTAGCTAAAGTAATAAGTATGATTCTAAAACAGATCTTTATCCGGTGTCTGCCCTCTTATTTTAGAAACTCACCAGCCATATTACCAGCTACCACGTGACTCTGAGCTTTAACCCTAAATGCATATGACATATCCCTGTGCACTATCCCTCTTCTTTGTTTGGTGTCAAGTGATTCACCAAAATGTCTTGTTATGTAGGTGTGTTAGTACAGCATTCCATTTTACAAATGAGGACTCTCAGCTTGAGAGCATTTCATGTTCTTGTATGAGGTTGCATACTCAACAATTCATAGGGCTAAGGCTAATCAGGAGTCATTATGCAACTCAAAAGTGTACCTGTGGGACATTGAGAGAAGAAGACATTAGGGATGAGGAAATTAAAGGGAAAATTATGTTCAGTTCTTGTTTATGGTTGCCATTTGGAGTCAGAAGTATTCTCAAGTTTAGGAGAGTATCAGGAAATATTTTTACTATTATCCATATATAAGAGGAACCACCTGAAGAATAAAAAAAATTAAATTTACTGTCAGATTGAATAAAACTAATAAACCCTCATATATTTTTATAAAAATATAGAGTAAAACACTTTTTCTATTTGTTTGGAAAACATACATAATCTAGAGAAGTATGGGATAAGAATTGTAACATCAGGCCAAATTTCATTTAAGAGGAGATGAAAAGGAAATGTATGAAAAAGATAAAAATGATTATTAGAATATATGTGGAGGATAATATCATTTTAAATCCATTATTCCTAGATGGCAGAACTTTATGGGAAAAAATTAGTAACTTAAAATACCCTTTTCTAAAAATAAGATCTGAAGAAAACACAAAAATATAAAAAATTTAGGAGATTTGAGAAATATGTTCTAGACAGAACTTAATTGTCATTAGATATGTGATACATATTTTTTATCATTTTCTTTTCTATTTACATTTTCACCTGTTTTTAAATAATTATATGTATTATAGGTTTCTAAAATAAAATATTATGAGCAATTTTCAATGGAAATGATTTTTTAAAGTTCTTAAAAAGATCTGTATGACTTTTTATTGTTATTGAAATGCTTTTATGAAGTTAAATATAATCTCGATATCAAAACAAATAAGGTGGGGCTGGAGTGATGGCTCCGCAGTTATGGCACTTGCCTGGCATGTGCAAGGACGTGGGTTCGAGCTCCAGCACTACATACATAACGAAGTGTCAAAGCAACAAAAGTCACATGAGAATCTAAATAGATTGATTCTCTTCCTCTCTCTCTCACTGTCCCTCTCTCTAAATACATAAAGTACTATGAGAGAAATCATAGGCCAATTTCAATTAGAAAGTAGTTGCAACAATTCTAAGTAAATCTAACAAAAGCTACTAATAGCATGTTAAAAATAATAATTATTATAACCAATGGATTTATTCCATAAGTGCAATCGTGTTTTAACTTTGGGAAATAGAAGTGGAGATATGTTCATAACATTTTCTTTAGGTGATTGAAATAAATAGTTGGAAGTCACCTATATACCCATTCTCAGGGGAATGGTTAAATATAATATGTTGTTTGAAGAACATAAAATATGATACAGCATCAGAACTGAAGGGCCAAATTTATATATTGCAATTAGACTACATTCCACAGACATGTTGTTAAATATGAAATGGAAGCAAGGATAAGATTTATAGAACCATTTGTGCAAATTAAAACCACAAGCTGAACAACACTATATATTTTTAAAGGATACACATATATCTAAGTACACAGAAGGGAAATTGGAAAGATGTATATTAAAAACATTACCATAAGTATCTTTCAAAAGTAAAAGAACTGCAGTAGGGAAGAGGAATGAAGGGAAATATTATGATGAATTTAAAGGGGGTATTGTAAAGATGAATAGTGAGATATCTGGCTGTGAATAATTCTATGCATCTGTTATCTAAGCCTATAGATAATTTTCTTTAAATAGTTAAAAATGATGGTCCCTCTGTGTTTCTTGCCAACAGGCTTCCTTAAATAACAAACTTTCTAAATAGTTTGAAATAGGATTCAAATTTTCCACCTTTCTCCGCCGTATCCATAACATAAGGTGTGTTTCACCTGCAAAGTGTACTCTGCCAAGTGGTTCTCATAATGTTTCTCCCTTTCGTAGACTGGAAGAGAAAAGGATTGATGAGTTTTCATATTTCCTATGTCCTCAGAGGCTAATAATAAAAAGAAGTATGATTTTAGAGTTGATATGTGGCCATTGCAAATCTGAATAAGATTCTCCAAGGATCATCCTGACAATCAATATCCCTTCCTGGTATTGAATTGGCTTGAGTAAAGACCCAGTTCTAATGCAACTGCAAACATCTATCTTCAGAATATACAAATGAGCAGACAAAGGTTAAGCAAATAATAAAAATACACAGCAGCCTTTTCTACAGCGAAAATAATTTCACTTTTGTAGGGAAGGAAACTGAAGCATATAAAGATTCAGTGATATATTGCAAATCACACCATTAAGAAGATAAAACTCAATTCACAACGAGACCCACATTTTCTGATTCCTAGCAGGACCCTTTCTGCTTTGTGATGCCTTTATATTCAAGTGAATAGGATGGAGTTGCAATGACAAATGCATCATCACTATGTACCATTCTATGGTAGATAGTTTCCATAGAGTTTAAAAGTTTATAGGAAGATGCACAGTCGCAATTTATGTCTCAAGTGGAGACATTTTAAACTAGTCAAGTTTTAATTAACTGCTACATTTTTTTTTCCTGCAGTGTGCATGGTAAACTTTATCTGTTTGCTGTCTCAAGCTCTGTGTTTGCAAATTAGGAGCTCCCGACTCTTTCCATTTTAATTAAAAATTGTGAGCTTGACATAATCAACTTCCTTCCCTTTTTTAGTAGTTTAATGAACATTAATGAAACAAAATTAAAGTGCTATTTAACATTCAGCCAATTTATTAGTGGTTAGGTAGGAGAACTTTGTTTCCAAAAACTGGAGTTAAACTTGAATAATTTAGGTAGATTAACTTTCCCAATAGCATTTAATAAAATCACAGTAGGGCATGGGGCCGGCAGAGTCAGGTCAAACACATTATTGATGTTATTGTTTATGTTGAGAAGCATCTTGAAATCAGAAATGTTATCAGAGATTAATCAACACTTGCTTCCCTTGAATTTTTAAAATCCTAGCATTTCTGATGAGGGCAGTGTGCCTTTTCCTCCGGATAATACCTGTTGTCCATTTCATTCTTATGTGTTCAGTATTTGTACCCAACTATCATTTTTTTTTTTGTTCATGCTATACTTACGTATCCTGTGTCTCCTATATACATAGTACTATCCCAAATTATATATACTGCACCTAGAAATTAATTTTTCAAAGTTAATAAGGGGCAATGTAAGAGCCTTCTTTATGTAAAATGTTCAAACTTTGGCACCCAAAATACCTTAATTTGAATTTCAGATCTGTCCTTTGCCAACCGGGTGATTTGGGCAAGTTATCACCTTCTTCCATCCTCAGGTTTCTCTCTTCTGTTCCTGCCTCCTAGAATCTGTCATTTCATCAATATACGTTTTGAAAGAGTTTCAATGCTGGTCCTTTGTTCATAAAGACGAACAACATGAGCATGCCTTTTCTCTCATGGAATTGACCATCCAGAAAGGGAGACAGAGTAAATTCCACACCACATTCATTAACTTAAATCTTTACCACATTCTGGTGAAATGCCTGGAAGTCTGGAAATTATGATAGTGCTTTTTAATAGGAAAAAAAAAAAAAAAGAACATGAGACTAGAAACAGAGAGAAGTTGACCAGGAGGAAAGAGGGGCATGGAGTGTGCGGAGTGGAAGTACCCTACACGTAGCCTGTAGAGGAGGGGAGTCTGGCTCCTGTGAGCATGGGAGAAGACCAGTGGAGCGAGGCCAGAGCAGACACAGAAAGGGCGAGGCGGAGGGAGCATGGAGCTGCTCACACAGCACCTTGAGAGCCAGGTCAGAGTGCCAGACTCCAGGTGTTAAGCTAAGCCCTAAATGACTTCAAGCAGATCAGGAATGGGGAACGTGTTAGTTTTCTATGGATGGTGACTCAAAGTACTACAAACCTAGGGTCTTAAAACGGCTCAAATCTGTTATCATATAGTTCTCCAGATCATAAGTCAAGTGCAAGTTTTACTCCACTAAATTCAGGAACGGAAGGACTCTGTTCCTCTGAGGAGGCTTTGTCTTTTCTGGCTCCTAGGCTTTTTGTATTTCTCAGCTTCTGACACCTTCCTCTTCCTTCAAAGCCAACAACAGTGAGTGGAGGACTCACCTTTGTTCACGCTGGCTTCCTCTTCTGCCTCCTTCTTCCACATTTAAGAATGCTTTTGATATAGTGGGTCTACTTGAGCAATTCAGGACAACTTCCTAAAGTTACTAAAAATGTAATAGTCCTTCTCCCAGCCATAGCCTTGATTTCCCTTTTCCATGTGACATACTACTCCCAGGTTCTGGGAAAATAGAATACAAAACTGTAGTTCTTCCTGCCACAGAATGGAAGCTGAGCAAGGATAGGATCTCAGAAAAAGTCCTGCAGGAAATCTCCAGAGTGTATGTAAACCTACTTCAGAGTTATTTCTGAAGGTTGCTCCAGGGACAAGTCAAAGTCCTCAACTCTTCAGCTCTAGCAGCCTAAGACAGACCTCCTGAAGAGATAGTGGTGGCTACTTGGAGAGAAAATAAGTCAGTGCCCCTACAATACACTGCTATTTCACATAATTCGAAGAAAGAATATGTTGGTAATTAAATTACATTAATTGCAAGATGTCTCCAGATGTCAGAAATGATAAAGTATTAAGAAGCACACCTTATAATCAGTAAAATAAGATAATGCAATTGAACTTTTATTAGACATTTACCCTAATACATTAACTTAACATCACCACTTTCATTAATATTTTTATATGTGCCAATACAGAATATTTTGTCAAAGTGCACAAACCTGATTGTCTGTTTCATTTCATCTTCTGATTAAATAAATATTTGCATCCAGTTCATACATTAATGTGGACATGGTGAACTGTGCTATGCCATTCCCTCTCTCAGGTTTTAAAACTACTCATAACCCTGGAGAGACTTTGCCAATCCAAAAAAAAATATTCTATGGAGCTTTGAGAAGACTTGGGATCTTTCTCTTAAGCAAAGTGATAATACAATTGATGGTTGCAACTTTGAATTCTCTTTAATGCAAAGTGAGAACTATTAATAAATGTGCTTGAATTTTAAAAAATATGAAGTGGTGATATCCTAGGCAAACTGTCTGCTCATCAAAGACCCATAGTTCACAGCCAATGGATTAAAGTTAGCAGGTAAGCTGAGGTCTATTTACCTCCTATGTCTGAAAATAACTACCTGAGATAGCAGGAAACAGTGAAAGAAGCCCTCAAGTGCACACAGACGTGGCTCTGGAGCCCTCAGGAAAATCCTGATGGTCCTTTCCAGCACTTGCAGGCCCTCTGCTCCCTTTCCCATGCTTTCTCTCTGACTTTACTGTCCCGCGTGCCTCCGCTGGGGTCTTATCTGCAGACGCTGAGCAGTGGTTTGCTGAAGCTGCTGCTTACACTTTCTTTTATCTCCTTCACTGTCAACCTCACCCTATTGACCGCAGTGGCATAGGAGTCCTCCTGACCGCAGTGTGATTTTGACAATTAATGTGTCAGATAAACATGGGAGAAAATGTTAAAGGACAATGAACCAGAGAATATCTACTGCTTGTGAGCATGTCACGGGGTCATGTACCGAAGACTGAAAAATCATCATTTGTACAAAGTATAAATTTTAATTTCCTTTTGTTTTTCACAAGAGATTTGTGAGAAGTTTGAGTGATCTATAAATACTCTAAAAGAGATGCTACACATATTAAAGTGAAGTGAGAAAATAATTCTGTTAAATAGTTTCATGTTTTGGCAATATCATGCAAATGATGTAAACAAGTGAAACTATGTGGAAAATACAAAGTATCTGCTTGCTTTGTGTGTGTGTGTGTGTGTGTGTGTGTGTGTTTTAAGAGAGAGGGACAGTGAGAGACAGAGAGAGAAAATCAATTTTATTTAGTTTTCTCATGTAGCTTTCATTGCTCAGACACTTCGCTGTGTACGTGGTGCTGGGGTTCAAACTCGCATACTTGCACATGCCAGGCAGGGACCATAAATGGTGAGCCACCGCTCCAGCCCTTGTTTTGTGTTTATGATGCATAGAACAATTAAACATCTCACACACATACTATACTAGAATTAATGCTAGGACAATTTTTTTTCACATTAAAAATGTAAAATCAGGGGCTGAAGTGGTTAAGGAGCTTGCCTAGCATGCACGAGTAGGCAAGTTTGAACCCCAGCACCATGTACACAATGAAGTGTTGGAGCAACGAAAGTCACATGAAAAACTAAATAAAATGGATTCTCTCTCTCTCTCTCTCTCTCTCGCACTGTCCCTCTTTCTTTAAAAAATAAAAATAAAAATGCAAAATTATAGATTAGGCTTATTCTATGCTTTTCTAACTGTAGGGTACAAAAAGAGAACCCTGTGGCTTAGAAAACAAACTACTGTATTCTCTGTCAGGATACAGTTGCTTTTGTTTGTTTATTTTGAAAAGAATGATTTAAAGATAAATACATGTATCATAAAGATCAAAGCTTATGTTTCAATCACATGATATAGCTTAAGGATGGAAGCTTGGAAGAAGAACAAAAGAGAAGATTAGAAAGAAAGGAAAGGATAAGAAACCAGTACCTTAAAAACAAACAAACAAACAAACAACAACAAAAAACTCCAAAAAAACCTGTGCAGGTAGATGAAGCCAGAGGAATTTAATTACCTACCCAAAATAACACAGAGCAAAAGGAAAACCATATATTATGCTCACTGCACAATCTAAAGCCAGAGAAATGTCCAATTTTCAAACAACTGAAATGAAAAGATGAAAATCACCAGATCCCACTGTAATCCCTTGAGTCTCTACTCCACCCTCAATGCTGCAAAACTCTGTGGCAAAGACAAATGGAAAATCATTGTGGAGAAAAAAGAAGGTGCAGAAGGCTAAGCTTAATACAAAGCTACCACTTTATTATGGAAAAGCTGTAACAGTGTCCAGATAGATCAGAACATGGAACCCAAGAGGAAGCTTAGAAGTATATATGCTGTAGAGGGGCAGTTTTGATTTGCAGGGTTTCTGAAGGAGAAAAGATCCATCCACTGAAGAAAATCCTCAATAAAAGCAAATCAAAACAGGAAACCCAAGCAAACTAAATCATCTCCAAACAGAATTAATTGCACTCAGACAATTGATGATATGAAAAAACCACTTGGAATGAGAAATTCAAAAACTAAACATCAAAATAAAAATAGGATGAAATCAAAAAGGTCTTGATTGGACTCAAGAGAGAACTAGAAGAAAAAGACAAAATTATCTCCAGGAAAAAAAATATAAATTACAAGGTGCCCAAAGCAGAACAGATTCAAATGAAATCATTTTAATGTGGGGTTTTGTATAAAGTTAGTGATTTAAACAAGAGAAAGCAAATAAAATAACGTGTTACAAAATTGCCCATGAAAAGTAGCAGGAATAGAAATCAAGCAAAGAAAGAATAATAATAATAGTAACAGCAGCATTAGCAGAATCTCAGAAAAAGAAAAGTAATGAAATTGAATAGAATAAAAAAAAATCATTACCATCTGGCACACATCACAGTACTAACTATTGTAGGCATGGACCATTGATGAATTCTAAAATTAATATGGAAAAATACAATAAGAAATAGCAAATGTACAGAGATTCAAACTATCTCCCTTCAGTGCACTTATTAATTACAATGGCAAACTTCGCAATGGAGAAACCCTACCTTTCCTAAGAGATCCAGGTCAACATCCATGCAGTGGTTGCTATATAACTTGTCCCACGAAGGTTCATGTGCTAGAAGCTAAAAGTAGTGGGGTCTTTCAGAGGTAAGGCCTAGTAGAAAGTGATTAGATCTTCATCACCCTCAGAAAGGGATTACTGCAATATTGGACTTTAAGTGGGTTAAATCTCCAAGGAGTGGATTATCTCCGAAGAGAGTGAACTATAAGGAAATAGGGAGCTTGAGTGCCTCCTCCCCAGTCCCTTGCTCCCTTTCATCCCATGTGACTTCTCTCTTCTGCATGTACTGCTCACCAGATGCTAAAACCATGCTGTTTAGATTCCCCGCCACCAGAATGATGAGTCAAATGGGTATCTTTCCTTTTTATATATTACCCAACATCAGGTATTCTGTGACGGTAACACAACATGGACTAAAACAACTGGTAACAAGCTATATGAATGTGTCCCCTGCTATGACACATTGAGAAGGATACGTTGCCTCTGGGCCACTCTTGTTAATACTGCATAATCATGCAAAGATATCAGATGAACACAGTTGAAGGTCATTCTTTAAAAAACTGTCGCTGTCATGGGTCAAGGTAATGGAAAACCAGAATAAGTGGATTCTTGCAGAGTAGCAGTTAAAGAGGTGACATGACAACTAAATGCAATGTGGGAACACAGAGTGGGTCCTGGGCCAGAAAAATCATGCACATTGAGGATGATTTAAACAAAGATCTTCAGATTCGTTATTTTACAAAAAATGTGAATTTCTTGCTTTTTTAAAAATAATTTTAACATGGCCATGTTAGATGTTAATATTTGGGGAAGCTGAGTGAAGAGTACAGAAGAAACCTGTTCCGCTTCTGCAGCTTTTTGAACTTTAACGTTATTTTAAAAGGGAAATGTTAAAAAAAGGAAATAATACCAATTATGATAGCTATCATTCACTGTTATGTAGTTTTCTGTAAGAATGTCATAGCATTTAATGTATGCATATATATTTTTTAGTTTCTTAAATTTAAAGCTACATATATTATTGGTATATACTTATTTGTATACATGAAGTCATACCAAATAGAAGATATCTCTGAATGAAAGATTCTTTAAAAATTTTCCTCTTATTTAAAAACTTGAATACTAGGTTGGAGCTGTGCCTGGGTAGTTACAGTGCTTTCCTGGCATGCATGAATACGAGGGTTCAAATCCCAGCACTACGTACACAACTAGGTGTCAGAGCAACGAGGGCCACATGAAAAGCTAAATAAAAATGGATTCTCCCTGTCTCTCTCTCTTTAAAAAATAAATAAATAAATAAAAATTTGAATATTTAAACTCTTACCAGAGAGGTCTATTTATTAATTGCTTTGATTACCAGTGCATTTTCAAAATGACAGTGTAATGAATATTCTCACATATATCATTAAGCATTATTTGAATTCTTTGAATCATCTTTGCCCTAAATACTGTCATTATCGATATTTTCACATTTTAGTCATACAACATGGTCATCTAGAGCATTTTACTTTTGCTTTTCTATAAATTATTTGACATAGAAGATTTTTGAACCAATCCATGAGGTTGTATCTGACATTTTTATCCTGAGACAAGACTGAATCATAAAAAATTTTGAAAATTTTCTTTTCTCCTTTTTAAAAAATTCATCTTAAAATAGAGAAGTTTGACTGAAAGATAGAAACATGTATTATATTTTTATAGTTGTATTCAATTATTTCATAGCTTATTTATTAAACAATACAGTTGCCAAGAATGATTAATAATCTATTTTTTTCATTTTAAAAGGTTCTCTGTCACATTTTGTTCATCAAAACTATTATTGTTTATGACCTCTTCAAACTAATGGGAAATCCCCTCCTGGTCTTTTCATGCACAAAGGAATTAAGAAACCACCTAGTGAAATGGGGTAAATAAGGTGACTGTTCTTAGTGGAAGGGCAAACGGTACTTATAGATGTTTCTGGCAGGTTTTTCCTTTGCAGAAAAATGCTAAAAACACAACAGACTTTTTAAAACTTTTCCTGACAGTGATTCAGAACTGTGTACATACTTTGAAAGTGGGATTGTTTCCTGAAATCATGCCTCTGTGCTTTGGACTGGCTAGAATACATAGATCCCAATCATCCTGTGACCTTTCTCTCTGTTCTATGGATCTTATTAAAGAAGAATGGATTCGGGGAAACTTTACAGCAGCAGATAAAAGTCTACACATTTTGGTAGAAATGAAATGATATCTGATAATTGTTCAGAGATAAAATGTGATGAGAAGGCTTCTGCTTCCTAGCGTGGCTGGCTCCAATGCACCCTGCTCTGCAGCAACTACAGATAAATCTTCCACAAGAGTTTTATTTTACTTGTCTCTAATTCCACAAGACTCCCTTGGTGGATACTTTGTTCTCTTTCACAGAACTGCAAATCAATATTTACTTTGGTTAGAGAGATGCTTGTGGTGAATGTGACTTAGCCTGCAAATTCAGGTGTGCAAAAGAGTACCAGTAGCAAGTTCCAGTCATCCGTAAGGGTTCTATGTACTTCTAGAAAAAGCCAACAAGTTCTATCCTCCAGCTGTCATAGTTGTCCCCACTTGCCCATAGTTCAACTCCACCCTAGACTGTTGACTCTAGCATTTCATGCTGCAAGTGGCTCATGATTCTTTACCAGGGCAGGGATAGCCAGGACCTAGGGGCCAAGAGTTTCCCTCCCAAAGGTTGCCAAGCTTCATTCTCTAGATGTTTCCCTAGCACAATGGATCGGTGTTCTGAAATGGGGAATGTGTAGCTGCTATCTTCAAGCTCCAGACACCTATAACTCCTACTCAATCCAGGGGAAGTACTTCCTTTTTCTTCTCATAAAGTGCAAGGGTAGAGTCTATTTCTTCTTTTAATGAATCTTCCACGAATTTAAGCCTTTACTGACGATGGGAAAAAAAGTATTTCACTTTTGTTTTACGCCTGTAATATTCTATGAACAAGGGAACAAGACCTGCTTGGTGTGGGGGAGGGGCAGACAACAGGCAAGGAGGAAAATACGCTCAATAAAGCCAGACTAATACCTCAAAACTAATCTAACTGCAGCTAGGCAAGTTATAAACCTGAATGATATCAAGAAAGCATATTCTTAAAAGCAAGGTCAAGACTATTTTGTTATAGTGACAGCAGTCTAATTTGCATCCAGAGAGGCAAAATCTCTCTCTGTATATCCCCATATGTCATCCCATTTATCTATCTCAGATGCTAGCCAAAAGGGACCTCCTCTGATCTGTGAGCTCTCAATGCTAATCTCTGTGTCTCTTTTCCTTAACTCCCTCTATTTTGCACATGTGTAGAGTACACTTTTTCTAAGTCACATGCTAGCTCCCGAAAGTGGGGATCCACCTTTCCTGCACATCTACAATATTCATAGCCTGGAGCAAAGTTCCAAATATAAATTATATGCCTTTCATAAGCTCACTAGAATTGCACTCGATGAGCATTTAGCATATGCAAATGTAATGATTCAGGCTGGGAACATGATTTTCCAAAAAAGTATACATTAGCTGGTTTTCTTGATCTTTCACTTGTTGGGTTTTGGAACTCCTCTGCTCTCTGCTCTCAGTGTGCCTCAGCATTCTGGTTTCCTGACTATGGTTCTACTCTGATAATGAGAATAATCTGGTCTTTAAACATAAACCAAGTGCAAATCTAGAATAGAAGAACAATGTGCTCCAACCTTAGAAGTAAGACTCTCGGAACTGAATTTGGGGAGGAATAGTGTTGCTTTTTGCGTGAATCTTATACTTTGAGTAATGTTCATCACAGGCAATTTCCACATTGTGCCATATGTCTTGGGCCTACTTACTAAATGCTGTAGTTTTTATTGGCACTCTCTGTCTCCTTTTTACCTATTTTCTCTTCGAAGAAGATAGAAACTTAAAATCACATTTCCCAGACTCTCTTGCAGCTTAGTTCAGATATGAATCAGGTATTGCTTTTAGAAGAATGTTTGCAAATCTGTGATACAGACATTAAGAGTTCAAATTAGCAGTCGTCATCCTTCTGTGGGGCCATTAAAGTATTTATAGTAGACCCATGTGTCACTCCAGTGTTTTATTTCCAGAATTGTGTTGGTGACTATATATGCAAATGTGATTCATCATCACATTGCCTAACATGACTTGTTACTTGTGTTACTTGGAAAAGTTTCTTTGCCTGTGTGTGTCCTTGCTCAATCATATTTAAAGTTGAGTGATATCAGGGCTATGAACCAGGGCTCTCGTGAGTATGAGGTTGATTGTATCCATGCCTAACAAGGCAAGTTTTTCATCTACATGAAATCTAGTATTGATCTAGTGACAGTAGGATTGCAAACTCTGGGGACATAAAAATATAGCACTCTTGGCAGAGAAACTGGTTTTCTCATGATTAGCAGAAGCAGCTGTGAGACCTCTCCTAGCAGCTATTTAATCAATTAGCATTTTGAAGAAGGGAAGACAGGGCAGATTGCTTGTGGCAATTGTAGCTGCCAGAAAGTATTTTGGCACATTGGACACAATCTGTTGTGGACCTGAAAATGGCTAGGAATCACTTTTGAGAGGCTTCTCACCTTGTTTGAGAGAATAGAAGTACTCAATATAACATGTTTAGTAGGTAATACACACTATATAATTGGTATGCTGTCTCTACACCATAATGTATTTTGTTTTTCTCATATAAAGAATATTTTCCCCATGGGAAAAAATTCTTTACACAACCAGGATTTTTAGTTATCAGAGCTCTACCAGACTCAGCCATGAATAGATTAAAAGGTGCCATCATCCTGAGATGATTAAAGACCCAAAGGAAGTCATTTGCATCTGTCACTAAAAGTCAAGGTAGTGGCTATATATTTGGTAAAAGATCTAGGCACAGAAATTGATTTCTCAGTGGACCACAAGAGCCCATGTTCTGTCCTGGGGAAGCAAAATTTAGTGTTATTTTAAAAAGTTAATTAAACCCACTGATGTATGACCAGTAAAAAAGTGAGCATATCAGAATGGTGGTATTGCAAGAAGGCACTCAGGCAGAATAGATTGGCTGAATGACAGAATGTCTTAACAAAGGGGTCAACCCCTGCCCTCATCTTTCCAAGCAAGCCCAGTTTGTGTATGTTTATATATATCTATACCTATGCACATAGATAGTTCTACATCTATCTGTATTTATATTAGAAAGAATAGCTATTGAGAAGTCTAAAAGCATAATATAATAGAAAAAGACACAAAATATCCAAGGATGTATAGTCCTTCCATCCATATTATTTATTTAAAAGCAGTTTCAAATACATGAAATGTGCTATGCACTGTGCTAGCTTTGAGAGATACAGTATTCAAGAACAACAACAAAAAAATTTGTTTTTTGCTTTCAATGAACACATAGCAGATAGGTTCTGGTTCTATTCACTGTATATACTTCAGCAGGAACCTTTCCTCTCTGAGGCTGTTTTTTTAATCTCCCCATTGATTGATAACCTGTAATTGTTTTTGTTAGACCCTGGAAAACAGAACATTCAAGATAACAAAGAGAATTGAAGGGAAGCAAAGGAAAAGTTGTAGGTTTGATTTGGGGCATCATCATGAATGTGGATGCTACTAGTCCTTGGAGAATCCTGGTGAAGCTAGAGATGGAGACAGAGGAACATGAAGAGGAAATGCATTCACAGCTGGAAACCTTCATAGGCTTATTCTGAAAAGGGCTTCACAGGAGAATGGGGAGAGATGCATCCAGGGAAAGCACTAGGATAGCACTCTTCCCATGTCCCTCTGCCCAGGCCTTACGTAAACTGTGCTAGAGACTCTCATTCCATTGCTGACTTGAGGACAGAGAGAGACTAAAATATCCAAGAGGACACACTTAGGACCTTGTGGAGTCCTCTCCAATCCAGTTCATTCTTGCTTCTTACACTGTTCCTCTTTCTCCACTATGTGGTGTTTTCTAGAATGTGCAAAGCACAGAGAAAGAGCATGGAGGGAAAAGGGGTTTCCTTCTGGGGGAAATCTTGAGACTATAAACAGAGAAGTTAGCATTTAGACTGGATCAGATTAGGATATGTGGCAAGGAGGGACAGAAGCAGATATTATAGGCCAAAAGGTAATATGAGCAAAGAAATAGCAGAAAGAATACTAAGACTAAAGCAAAGCATATTAATGGAATACAGAGAAGAAAACAAGAGTAGAAATGCAGGTTGGAACTCTTTGTCAAGGCTTAGAATGCCAGGCCAAGTGTTTTAAATAGCCAAATGGCAGAGGGTCCTGTGTGAAAGGTTTCTGAGGAATGCAGGGATCTACTCAGAGTCATACTTTGGAAACCTTAACTTTCCATCCTTTTCAGGTTGACTGAACATTTGGTTTGCATCACTGAAGGTCCCTGAGGCTTGGAGGAAGGAAGTTTTAATTGTAGTGCTTGATTCATTTTCAAGGTTGGATCTTTTTTTAGGCTCATCCTGTTATTTTGCTTCTCTTTCTTGTTGAAGTAAATTACAATTAAGGCTAAAAGTGAAAATTCCCTGAGCAGACAAAGGCAGTTAGGTCTCATGAGTGACCTTAGACTTGCTTGATTTGCAAACATAAATAAAAGCTAACTAGGACCATTTCTTCTAAATGTCTGTATTAAAGAAAAACAAAATGTAAGTTCTGCCAATCAGAAGAAGCAAAGTTAAAAGCCAAGGATTTTGCAGAAGGATAGAGCAAATTAGGCACATATAGGATATTAGCCAGTCACCTATTTTCTTTGCTTTACTTCCATGTTTGTCTTATAAATGCTTCTCCCTTGGTTCCCTCCACGGAGCTCCTAGATCACCTTTGATGGAGATGCCCAGTTCATGAGTTGTGCAAATAAACTGAGTTGACTTTTCAACACTCTTCTGCCACATCTCCTAAGAGCATGTTGGGCCCAGTGTTCTCAGATGTTCTTGTAGAGGTTCAGGCTTCTCTGATGCCTTTTCCTTTTGTTAAATTCTGGCACTCAGCTCTGCATGGAAGTGGGCTATGATGAACTTTGCTTCCTACATTATGCACTGCTTTCTGAATACTGAATTGGTAAGTGTGTGTCTGCAACACAGAGATTCTCAGGCCCCACCTCGTAGATAGGTAGGAAGAAATGCTATTATAACATTTTACATATTTCTTCTTTATTCAGGACTTACTCAAGAAAAATGCAGGCTAACACTTCAGATCTAGAAAAATTCCTTGTAGATCTCTAAGCAGATGGTTCCAAGAATGCGTCTGGTCCGTTGTTTACCTATTCTATTTCACTGCCCCATACAGGTCTCCAAAAATAGATGGAGACAAATGGGGTTGATTTCTTATTTTTGTGTCGTTCTGGAATGATTTCATCACAATGTTATTCAAATGCTGGTGGGCTTAGATACCTTTAAAAGGGATACAGTTTTTCTTTGATCTCCAATAACAGATTTGTGGATCTAGATAGAGAAAAGTGCCTCCACAGTAAGTGTCCATCTCTGCACACAGGGCCGAAACACTGTTCACGGTGCATCTCAGAATTGGTCTGTCATCAAAAGGCTGGGTAATCACATCTGCTGAGATCAGGCCTCCAGCATTCACCTAATCCTAAAGCCTGTATTATCCCTGCTTTGTTTTGGCTTTATTGTTTCTTTACTTTCCTTTACTAGTAAAAAAAAAATATGCCTTATACTAAAGTGTTTTAAAAGACTATGAGTTCACTCAAAAGCAAACAAAAATAAAAATTAAAAATTAAACTAACATACAAAATAGTGATTACTCTTTCTGATTCACATGGGAAATATGGAGACAACTTCTTACTGTCTAATTGATAGCTAGGCATTAGATTCAATGACAATTTTATTAGAAATATTTTATGGGAAGCCTAAATAAGAGCTTGTAAGTGTTCCTTTTCTATTATACTTTAAACAATAACTTTAGAGGCATGCGTATATATTTTGGAGGATTAATTCACCAGTAGATTTGGAGATTTTCTAAGTCACATGGCATTTACAACATAAAATATGGCAAGAAGGCAAACTATGTAAACACACTTCACTGTAAAATAATGTATGTATCAATGCATCCAATCTACTCTTTATAAAGAAAAACTATTTTAGCCTTAGCAACTGTTTTGACTACAGCATCCTATGTAAAATGATATGTTAAGGTTATCTGAAATATTATAATTAATTTTCCATTAAAATGTGTATGCAGTGCTTGCTTTATTAAATATGTGAACTATTATTTTTTATTAGAAGTCTGCTAGAATGACAGATGCCTGTCATTTATTAGCAAGAAAATAGTGAATAATATGCAATGTTGGGGCCAGGGAGACAGATGCAAATTCTGGATGCCAAGTGAAAATCATTCCTTAAGGATCACAAAATACCCCTTGACCTTTTTCCTGTTTTTCAAAAACAACTTTGTGTTTAGCATTTCTCTAAAATGAAGCTGGAAATATTGCCTTCACTAGAAGCATCTAAAGTCTCATTCATTTTAGGCAGGCTTAAGGTTACCTGAACAAAGAGGGCTTCATTCTGAATAGACTCTATACACACAAAGAGAGAATGGTCCTGAGAGTGCAAAGTCCAAAAATAAAAAAAATCAGTTTCCAAAAGAATTGCATTAATTCTTCCTCCTGCTTATATGTAAACCCAAATGCAAATACTCTCAAGGATTTTATATCAAGCCACTTTTATTATGCCCATAATATGACCCTTCTGGGTTTGCTTGCAGCGCCTCTTCATTTTATTTCCTTTGATTATTTAATCACTCATGAAAGATTCTCTCCCCTCTGGTATTCTCCAATTCTATAGAATTTGAAAATAGGAAGCTATATTTTTAAAGCATCTGGCAAGGTACTTCATAAATTCCATCCACTCTCAAGATAGTACCTCCTTCAAGATGATCAGGGATTTTTTGCCAGTGTACCTGCAGCCCGGGTTCTTGCTTGTTGAAGGTTATTTGGCTTAAAGGGATCCCAGGTGTCTTTTGCTTGCTTTAATCCTAATTCTTCCCAAATTATTATTTTTTTAAAATCAGATCTCAGCCAGTCTTCATATTCTGCAATAAATCATTAAATAACCCTTTTGTCCAAGAAGTCTGGAAATGCAGGCAAGATCACTTGACTTTGCACAATGGATTTCACATTTCATTTTTCTTACTATTTTTGATTATAATGCTCTCAGTTTCATTTTAGGACAAGCTTTTGTTCTCTGCAAGAACCAAAGCAATTTTCAGACCTTTCAATTCCCACTCAAATACCCTGTTACTTTTAAGCATCTACTTCTGCTTCCACATTCCTCTTTTCTTCCTTTATCTTTTACTTTCTCCTCCTGTTTCCCTACCACCTTGTGTTGCAATTATCAAAATTATCATTTTGTTGCAAATTATCGAAATTATCATTTTGTCAAAAATTAGATATTGGGGTGGGGGTGGCTGGAGCGGTGCAGTGGCTCGGTGGTTATGGTGCTTGCCTGGCATGTGCATGTACACGAGTTCAAACCCCAGCACCACGTATCTGACAAAGTCTCAGAGCAATGGAGGGCACGTGAAAAACTAAATAAAAATTGTTTCTCTCTTCCTCTCTCTCTCTTTCACTGCCCCTCTCTCTTTAAAAAAAATTGCATATCACACTTACCAAAAATGGAATCATGCAACTTCAAGGTGAATGAAAGCTAAACCTAACTGTTGAAATATAATATTGCTATAATTGATATTATATATTTGAACACAGAAAAAATTAATGAAATTGCATAGCAATAAGTAACTGTTCATTTTCTTAACTGTACCTTTTTTATTGTATAAGGTGAGCTGTTCACAGCTCTGTCCCTAAAGTATCCTCTCCTAATCTGATCACTGTCCGACTTCAGGACTCACAGTGGGATCATACATCTGCTTGGCTATTTTCTCATGCTGGGCATTATAAGAAGTTGCGTTGAGCTCTGAGTCTGGCTGGCTTCTTGAGGCAGAATTCTAAAATTACTAATCAGATTAGATGGAGCCATCTCTTAGAACAGCAGTACACATTTGTGACAGATAAAGCCCTCATCACACAGAAATTCGAGCATTGAACTCTTCCAAACAGTGTATGCTGTGTATTATGGTAGGGCATAATAAAAATCAAAATCCTATATAAAATAAATGATCTATGTATTTTTAGTTATCAGAAACTAAGCTACATATAAATAAACATGCAGTTGTAGTGATATCTTTCTGATGTGTGTGTGCGTGTGTGCGTACGCACATATGAAGGAGGGGAAAGAGACAAACCAAGAGAGAGAAAGAGATGTAAAACAACATAATAACATAAAATTCACAAGTAAAAATAATAAAACATGTGATATTTAATTAATGTTTAATATATACCGGGAGAGAACTAGACTGGAGTGAACTAAGTGAAGTATTCACTTCAGAAGTAAAATTTAAGAAAGAGCTATGCAGTAATAAAGATAATATCTTCCAGAAATATTATAAGAATAAAATTAATGCAAAAAATGGAAGAAAATATTATGTTATTAAATAAAAAGATCCTGTGGTCAGGTACTAAACTCTTGGCTTATATCAAACAAACTTGTAAATCTGGTGTTACTGTTATGCATACTTTACTGACAAGAAACCTGAGGCTCAAAGTAATGAAGGACAGAAAGAAAACAAATATCCTGGTGGCTTGTGTGCCCCAGGTTTGGAGGCAAATTTGTTGGGAGCCACACGTAGAGATAGACACAGGTATCGCTCACTGTCCATTGTACTCTGGATAGTAAACAGGGACCTTAAGAGGGATCAGAAGTTAGAGATTTAAAGGAGCCATAGCCCTGGGTTGTGGGGCTTTTGGCCTTTTGGTTAAGGGGAGCAAAGATCTCCCTGATGAGAATGAGGCTGATTTCTTACAAGGTACCATCAGTGGCCTCGAGCCCTGTGCTTGCAGCTTGGGTGTGTAGCACCACCTACTCCTGGTATCAATGGGAGAAAAAGGCCCTACAATTTGCAGCTGTGTGGCCACAATATGCCCCTCTACCCCATGCTAGAGGGGAAACTCAAGTCCTTCCACTGGATGATATGATCTTATAGCTCCATTAGGATCCACCATCTCAGCAAATTCTGACTGATTCTCTGAAGCTGCCAGGTGTGACCAGTCCCATGGGGGCAGTTTTCAATCCTCACATGACCATCCTTTATAGAACACCAGCTATCCTTCCAGAAGGCTAACTGTGAGAGTATGCACACTCCTTGTTAGTCCTGACCATTCAGCTACTTAATATGTTCATGCTTATGCATAATAAATATGTGTGAGTAGGCACACGAACAAAACGTTTGGAAAGTGAGCATCCAAATACAAGGTTGTTGGATTCCCTTGGTCAAGAATTCAGCCACTTTGTAACATTGACAGCCTGCATGCATTCATTCATTCACTTAGACAGCAGTTCTTTAAGCTCATCTTTGTGTCAGATCATTTTCTAAACCTAGGAAATACAATAGTAAACAAGACACTCACCACATTTGTCTTCATTAAAGGACAGCAAAATAAATCATTATGACTTAAAAGCAAAAAAGTTTTTGAATGGGTTACCCTCATGTTCTCTAGGTTTATGCTATGTGACTTTATAACGGGCTGCCAAAAAACACCATAACTGGACTTAGAATGCAATCCAAAGCAGATCACAGTTTGCGAGGATGGGCAGTGGGAGCACCGTATTATCTTTCACCATTATTTCACACTACAGTCTCCAGAGTTCTTCATTTTTCAGTAATTCTGTTCTTCCTTTAGTTATTCAACATGCAAATTTATTTCCTGTTTTAAGAAATGCTCTTTTGTCTATGGATGATGCTTCTCCCTAGACTTTTTTATTATGTTTTTAAAGAGAGAAGGACAGTGAGAGAGAGAGAGAGAAAGAAATGATTTTTATTAAGTTTTTCATGTGCCTTTTGTTGTTCTGAGACTTCATTGGTTCGTGGTGCTGGGGTTTGACCTCTTGTACTTGAGCATTCCAGGCAAGCCCCGTAACTGCCGAGCCGTGGCTCCAGCCCCCTCCCTAGACTTTTGTCCTCAGGGTTTCTCATATTTTGAGTCTCTATCTAAATCTACCTCAGATGAGAGGACTTACATGACCAATGACCACTCTAGGCAAAGCAGATGACCATCCAATTGTTTTTTTTTTGTTGTTGTTGTTGTTGTTGTTTTGTTTTTAAGAGAGAGGGAAAGAGTAAGAAAAAGAATAAATTTTATTTATTTTTTCATCTGGCCTTTGTTTCTCCAACACTTCGTTGTGTATGTTGTGCTTGGGATTGAACATGGGTCATCGTGCATGCCAGGCAAACACTCCAGAGGCTGAGCCACCACTCAAGCCCCCACCCAAATATTTTCATTCTCTCTCACTTTCCCTTCTTTCTTTCTTTATTATCACTAATTGAAATGTATAATATTTAATGTATTCACCTGTTTAGTTTACTTTTTGAAGTCTCCATTCATAGAAATTATGGAAAGAATAGGTTTTTTTTGTTTACTATTATATCCACATAAAGTTATTGTGGCTTGCATGAGGACACACTCAATAAATGTGTGCTGAATGTATAAATTATAATACTATAATAACAGCCATGTTTATCCAGGTTTTAATCTGTGCCAAGCCCCTCTGTTACTGCTCACAAAAACATCATAGGCAGAAGCTATTTTTATAAAAGGGAATGGTTGTGTGTGGGAAGCAATCCCACTCTTAGAGCTGATAGATCAAAAGTACAAGTTTTCATCTGAGCAGCTATGAATCATGTGCATGAACCACTTATAAAAGTCAGGACATATCACCTGAAAGTGGGGTGTCCAGCAGCCCAAAGTGCAAAGGAGACTCTGCTAGTGCTCACTGGTGGAGTCTGTTCTGTGACTTAACAGAACTATGGGGAAAAGATCCTTGGTGGACGAGTTTCTGAAGAGTGTACAAAGTACCACATGAATGAAAGACCTTACACAGCTACTTGGTTCAGAGGAAGCAAATGGTGGATCCCATCAGTACTGGTCAATAAAACCTTTGCAATTCCTAGTCACCCTTCTGCTGTCACAGAAGAAATGAGGATAATAACAGCCCGGGCCTTATGTTTGGTTGTGCATTGACATGGAAGCATTTGCATATTTTATAGGATATGAGGCATGATATACTCTTAATTCTGTTTTTAAAGGGGCGTGTGTGTGTGTGTGTGTGGCCTTGTAAATTGACCAAATGAGATTCCAAAAGTACAATAGAAAAACAGATTTTTATTCTCCTATCTTCCTATCAAATACTACCCATTAGTGAGAACCAAAGCTAAAAAGAAAAAGGCATTAAACCACAGAAATTTAAGCAATGCTTTTTTCCCTAGTCTACATTCTCGATATTACTTTATTTTTGCACATATAAAAAGGGGATTATCATTGATGAGGGAGTGGTATGTACTCAAACAGGACTGCTATATCTTTCATCAGAATAGACAAGAACTTGATTAACAACTTGCACACTGGATGCAGGGGTTTTTTGTTTTGTTTTTAAGATAAAACATTAAACTGTACAAATTTCAAATCTGTTCCAGTAGTTATATTAAATAAAATATTCATTTTGGTAAGATCTACAGTGAATTACTGTGCACTCTTGGAAGCTTCACATCTAGGCAGGGACAATATTCATGGAAAAAAACTAAGAGAATGTGCATCCAATCATAGTGCCAGTTATAGAGTTATAGTGGACACATTGTCACAGCATTTGGTAGGACAATGATTTGTTGGGAAAGGGAAAGCAAGATCTAGCCTCAGTGCCAAGTTCATTACAACATATCAGGAATTTCACCAACAGCCTGGACAGTGCAGTTCCAAAAAAGTAAACATCTTAAAGGAATCAAAAAACTCTTTAAAGTCCCAAAATGAGACAGACAACATAGACATAGACTGATCTAATCTCATGGGTCTGAGAGGGAGGACAGTGAGGAGGACTCCCTCATTCTGAATCATGAGAGAGGCAAATCAGACCACATAGTCCTTGGGTCTGCAATCTTCTCCTCTAATCATCTTGCACAATGCTCGATGTAATCATAGACTTTTTTCTTCTTTGTACTGCAAATGATGTTCTTCAGCTTTGATTCAGTAGAGCATCACAATTCAAAGAATTGGTGAGTAGAGTTTAATCCCTAAATATCATCCTTTAACATTCTCATGGGAGCCCATCCAGTACCATCAATTGAGTGGTCTCTCAATAAATTCAGATTATGTCCCCTGCTTCTGTGATGTTGGGGTTCCAGATCAGGATCCACATTTCATGTTGGGAGATATCATGCTATATGCATCAGGGACCTTAGTTTCAAACTGAAAAGCCCCACACTGTTGGAGATCCTCATTTTTAACAAGCAAATTGTCTCTCACAGAAACCCTCTAAAAGAGGTGAGATGTGATAGCTGTGTCCAGACCATTTGGAACCATCATCTTTCTTCAGTTTGCTTGCCAGTGCTAGAACTATTGCCACCTTTAACCTGGGCAACCTGAGACAGGCTTGGCAAGCTGGCACTCAACAACCTCACCTATCAGGTCCTGGCATTGACAAATGGCCCCTCAAAACCAGCTCTTGAGAATACAGTTTTGATTGCTGCAATTCTAAGAGGACTTTGCTAATGTTTGCTGTGTTAAGTAACTTACAGGAAGCCCCAGTGGTATGCAGATGTGTGTCTCACTGCATGGAGCTTACAATCAAAGCTTTTGAGGTCTATCAGGTCTCCAGCTTAGTCATCATGTGACTATGGGCAAGTATCATCATCCCTGTGAGCCTCCTTTCCTTCATTTCTGAAGTTAAGTTAATAATAACTTCCTCATAGGATTATTCTGTTTGAGGAGATGCTGTTTTAAAGCACTCAACTGACATTTATTACAGCCTCAAAATCATAGCTGTTCTTACTATTGCCTTCCTCTCTCTTTCTGCTCCTGTTGAGTGGGGATGGGGAAAAGGATTCCCTCTTTCAATATGTCTGGGGGCCATCATCCACACTCTGAAAGGGCCATGGTAAATGGAGCTCAGACAGCAAACCACTTCTTCCAGCTAATATAGTAGCAGTGACATACGGCCTCATGTGGGCGGAGGACCTTCATGATCTATGAGGCTTTTATAATGTTGATATTGCTGCTGCTGATCCAACAGTGCCTTTCTTGAAATCTGTAGAAAGAAAAACTCATGACCTTGTAATTTTTAAAAGAAGGAAAAGAAACCAATAGAGAATTGTGTGTGTGTGTGTGTGTGTGTGTGTGTGTGTTCCAGTTAGTTTTTTTCCTGCTATGAACAAAGGATTTGACAAGAACAGTTAGGGGAGGAAAAGATTATTTTGGGGCTCACAATTTCAGAGGTCTTCCGTAGATGACTGACTCCCTTCCTGAAGGCCTTAGGTTAGTCAGAACATCATGGTGGAACAGTGCAGAAAGCAGAGAGAGAGAGCACTCTGCTCAACAAAGACAAAATTTGTACCCCAAAGACATGGCTCCATTGACCCATCTCCTCCAGCCATACCCTACCTACCTGCAGTTACTGCCAAGGTAATCCCTATCAGAAGATTAATGCACTGACTGGGTTCAGGCTTTCATAGCCCAAACACTTCACCTCTAAGTCAGCTTGCATTGTTTCATACATGAGCTTTTGGGGGACACCTAATCTAAACCATAATTGTGTGTATTCCTGCTTTAATTACCATCAAGGTTCTTATCTTTGGCTGAACCCTGACTTCAGCTCTAAGATGAACAGCTGATAAACTATATTTTTTCTGTCCTTTGTATGCATCTAACAACAGTGGGGCTTTTAGGAAGTCGTTAGTATTAAGAACAGAAAAGGAATATTGATTCTGTCTCTTCCTAAATCTCTTTGGTCCCTCCTCCTTCAGCTAAATCCAAGCTCTTCATGGCAGCCAGAGGGATATTTTACAAATATAAAATTGCATAACATAAACACTGTGAACAATTCACAAACCTCCCAAATTAATATTTTTAAGACCTAACCCTTAATATTACTGCATTTGAAGATAGGCCTTTAAGGATGTAGTTTTTGATTGCAGGAGGTCACCATGGTGGGACCCAAATCCAATAGGATTCCTTAGGAGAAGAGGAAGAGACGCAGGAGTGAGCATGCCCAGAGGACAGGCCCAATGAGGACACAGCCAGAAGGCTGTGCAAGGCAGAGAGAATGGCTTCCCCAGAAACCAGCCCTGTTGGCACTTGATCTTGACTTCCAATCTCCACGACCACTGCAAAGATCAATTTCCGTAGTGTCAGCCACCCAGTCTTTGGTATTCTGTTATAGCAGTCCCACAGACGTTAATATTTCTAAAACCTATTAGTTCAGAATAAAACCCAATATTCTTTTTTTTTAAAATTCCTCCCCCCCAACTCTTGTGGTACTGGGTATAGAATATAGAATATAGCTTGGCAAGCACCAAGCTACACCCCAAGTCCTTTTTGTTTTATTTTACTTTTTTTCAGGGCTAAGGAATGAACTCGGGGCCTTGCGTGTGCGAGGCAAGCGCTCTGCCACTGAGCTAAATCCCCAACCCCCTTCTCATTTTATTTTGAGAAAAGGTTTTGACCAGTTCCCCAAACTGGTTTTGAATATACGATCATCTTGCTTTATCCTCCTGGGTAACTACTTTGTTAAAAAGTTAAGGTTTTGTGCATACCTTTTTACAACTAACTCTGTAGTTCTAAATCTGGTCTAAACTGGCTGTTCAAACTTATGTCTAGTTTTCTATGCCTGCTACATTCCTTCCACATTGACTTATGTGTCTTTTGTTAGGGATAAAATTTATTCATCAAGGACTTCACATTTGAAGTTTCTCTTTCCCTGATGGTTCACAAGGTTCACCTTTCTTAATTCAAGTCTTAGTTTAAAAGCCTCCCATCAGAGAAGTTAGGTTTCAGTGCTCCGTTTGAACCATCTTCCTCATCCTCTACCTACCCTGAGTACCTTCCACCATCTTCTTCAGCATTTATCATTGTCAGAAAATATCTTTTTTTTTACTTAATATCTATTTGTATATTATATTATGTGTCTCATCTTGCTAGAATGAAAACATTTGAAGTCCTATTCACCTCTCTGTTCTCTATTTCAGTGTCCAACAGTGTCTGACACATGAGCTGCTTAGTATGTACCTTTAATATCAAATATTAAATGAACGAATATTTCTCTTCTTTCAGATCTCTATTCTTCATTCCCCTTTCCAACCATTACCTATCTCAGAGCTCATGTCCCAGCCTTCAAGTTTTTAGATATCTGTTCCACTTAACCAAAATATTTTTTCCAAATTAAGATAATCCTTTCATAGGGGAGGCTGTATTTCCTTTGAAATTAGACTTCCTATTTTGGAAGTTTAATCAACAGGGTTAATATTGAAAGATACTCAGAACTAGGCCACTTAGGTCTTATAAGAGAGTGATTATGTGTGTATTAGTCCATATTTCATTACTATAATTAAATACATGAAGATAGGTACTTAAAAAGAAGGGAAGTTTACTTAGCTTGTAGTTCTGGAGAATGAAAGTCCAAAGTTGGGCAGCCCCATTGGCTTGGCATTTGGTGAGTGCCCAGTGACAGCAACCTGGTGGGGTAACTGTGAGAGGGAGAGATCATATCACCAAGCAAGAAGCCAGAGTGAAACACAGATGTCAGAGTCAGGCTTTTGTAACAACTCCATTTTGTGAGAACAAATTCCAAATGCCACAAAAACTACCTTAACCCCTTCCAAGGGCAGCCACCAATGATTTGAGGACTTCCTGCTGGGTTCCACACTCTTAAAAATTCTGTCCTTCCTTTTACTACCAGCACCGGGGGGCAGGGGTGCAGGCTTTCAACTCAGGAACCTTGGGGGATAAACCACATGCAAACCATAGCATTGATCTTATATGAGCTAGGACGCTGGTTAAACTGGAAGGTTTCCGTTGTGCCAAACATTTAAATGAGAGAAAATGTGCACATGTAGTAGCCACAAATCTAGTAAGACTGCATAGCCCAATAACATTGAAATTCAGTCATGAATCCCACTAAACCTGGACTGGAGTGACTCACTCCAATATACTACTTCATCTGCTGACAAGACAGCGAAGTTAACATACTTAAAACCAAATAGAATTTCTAATCACTAGTTCCCCTGTTTTAAGATACCCAAATCTATTATCAAACCCTTTATCTCCTTCTGTTCCTGAAAGTTATTCACACTAAAGCCTACTGATTAATGCCAACATGATGTTACTTGTCATTTTTTATTGCAAGTGTTTACATAGGAAATTCTATGCAACTTTCACAGAGTAAGACTTGAAGTACCTATCTTCCTTTATTTCATCAACCTGAGCCTAAGCTCAGTTTCCCTATCAAACACAGAAAGTGACCTGAGTCTAATGGAGTAGAGATTGGTTATGGAGAAGAATTATCAAGGGCCCTATAAACAAACAGTTTTTCAACTAATATCCTGCTAAATGCATTTTCCTCCTGTTTTATTAAAGTAGCTTGGCAACTTAGAATACTTCTAGATTTTTTTTTCTATCAGCATCCAATACATAAATTCAGTACTTGGCAGAAGAAGATTCTATTAGGTTTTATTATATAGTTAGCACTAAATATATAGTTATTTTACTGCAACTGTGCATGAGAGGAAAAGGCTACTTTTGTTCACAGAATTCTGAGCACACAAACATCTTACCAGTTCATTGAACTGCCCTAATAAAAACCAGTCTCTGTATGTTTAAATGCTACCTTCAATATATCCCATTTGGCTTCTCCTCATTGCCTGTGCATGTAGTACCTCTTCCCTTTTTACTTTAAACCTGATTTGATTAAACAGGAGCTACTGTTGTTTTCTTTGCTCAAAACATAAAAAGCAAAGGTATTATGCTAGGAACATCCCTTACCCTTAACAGGAGAAAAAAATAACAAGGACATCTGGTCAGTCCAGAAGAGCTGGTAAAGCAATGTGCAGCAGGAAAACGAAGTGAGAAGAGGGGGAAGCATCTCAATTATAATAGACTGAGAGTTGAAATAGATTCCTTTCTCACCCGCACAATGATTTCTGCTTAGGAGTGAGTAACGTTTCCCTCCGTCTGCCCACTTTCCTGTTTTCCTTAAACAATTCTCTGGGAATAGGGAAGTTTGGGATTCTTTTTCTCCTATTTAATGGAAAATTATTGCAGGTTTTTAGTAACACTAAAAACTAATGATAGAATGTACTTTATTTGGAAATATGTAATTCCTTTGGCAGACTTATAGAAGTCTCATCTTTAGAAGCAACATTTGAGTATTTATTTTTATTTAAAGAAATCCTCTATAGAGTAAGTTCCTGATAACACTGAGTATGGCTTATTAATATAGAAGGCAAGACTTTTAAAGGACATGCCTCAGCTTTGATGATAAGAAAGTCCTAGTATTTATATGATTTCATCTTATGGCTCGCTCTTTTAAATGCATGGACACAGGATATAGCAGGGATCCATATTTTTTTTTTTTTCTCAAAGAGAAAGACAGTGAGAAAGAGAGAGACAGAGACAGAGAGAATCAATTTTTATTGAGTTTTTCACATGGCCTTTGTTGCTCCAACACTTAGATGTGTACGTGGGTGCTGGGGTTTGAACCCGGGTCCTCGTGCTTGCCAGGCAAGCACTGTAACCACCGAGCCACCGCTCCAGCCCAGGGATCCATATTTTAAACATTTTTCATTACCACTTGTTTTTTTCCACTCACAAATAATAATTTTAGAATTCATTATGCTTAACTTTCCTACAGTTCTTAAACTAGAAAGATGAAAAGCTCAGTAACCACTTATTTCCACAATTCTTTCTGTTGTTAAGTTTTTTTTTTAATTAATTGGCATATTTTCACCAGGTGATTAAACTGGATTTTAAACCTGATTGATATTTGTGTATTTCCCTTAAGACAGCTGCAAACTTGTGTAGCAGTCTATCTGGTGATGTTTGTTGAGACACTTAAAACTTAAAAGAACTAACCTATCTACTTTTCCTGTTTTTTCAATAAATTAGCATATTTTAAAAAACAATTGTTTATGTCATAAAATCTATATTGGTTCCTCATGCACTCTACGTTTTATTTGAATAAAAATGTAGTAACTCAAATGTAGTGGGATACTTATTCTTTTTTACTCAGATGCTCTCATTCACTGCATATTTTAATAGCTGTTACTTGTCTTGCTTTTTATAACCAGCAGTCTCCTGGGCACTGTTTCTAGGATGTAGTCATAGTCAAGCCCTCTCAAATCTTCAAATTATAATTTTGTTCTAGAAAAGTTTATGTTTATGTTCATAAAGAAAAGATACCACTTCTACCTCTGCCATTTCTCTAGTAGGGTAATATTTATTGAATCTATACTGTGTGATGGACACTACCTTAAGGCTGCAAGGACCCAACAGAAAAGAGAGATTATACTTGCAGAAGGATAATTTGAGTGTTTTATTAAGAGTGCTTACAAATTAATGTGAATTCATAGAGGATGGTGAGGTAACAAAGGGAAGCTGGTACTACCTCTAAAGTATAGGGCCTAGAGGTGGCAGAGGTTAATAGAACTTGGCAGAATTGTAGCTATGGAAGAATGCCTGTTGATATCAACTTGGTTTGGGGTAGATGGCTGTGACACTGCCTATTGGTGGCTTGGCAGAGAGCTACCTATTAAAAAAAAAGCATATAGATATCAATTTCTTCCTGCCTTCCAATCTCTTACAGATGACTTACATTTGCCAGAGAAGAAGAATGTGGTGTTCTGCACATCATAAATCCACCGCGTTGGCACCAAAGTGGAGAAAGAAGAGTTGGATGTAGATCTAAGGAGGTAAGTGAAGACTATATTGCCCAAAGTGATCCTATGGATAATTGTATCCTTACATGACCACAACATGTAGATAATAATATCCCTGTATTACAGGTACAGCAACTGATCTAGGTATCTGCCTATAGGCAATATATCTCATGATTAGCAGAGCCAAGATTTGAATCTAAAGAGTCTTACCCCACACACTGGGCTCTGAATTACCACAGTGGACTTCCCAATGGATGGTTTTCCTGTAACTTCAAGGACAGAACCCAGTACAGAGAGTTGGGTCTCTCCTTCTGAAAGAATTCTTCCCTTTCATTCTCTTCCACTGTTGCACCTTTGTGCAATTCAATTAGAGAGCCACAGCAGCCAAAAGGAATGTGAGCTTTGTCATTTACCTTAGGATGTAGACTGCTAATTGAGGGACTTCTCCCAAAAGAAAAATAGGTACATTTTGTGAATCAGTAGCTATTTTAAGAAAGTTAATTTTTTGTTATTCTTAGCCTTTTGAATAATTATTTAAAAATTTTAAATTTGATACTGTAAAGGTTCCTCCCCTCTGGCTTAACAAACTCAAAACATGTTCTAAGGAACAGTGTAATGTTGTGAAGGTGAGATGCATGTTAAACATGTAGATATTTATCAGAAATATTCTCTGAATTTCTGAAGACTTTTATGTTGCAAATCACATTTAGATCTGGTTCCTGCTGTTATGGAGCATGATAAAATTTCTTTATGCTGGAAATCTTACTGGAATGCATTTTTAAACTATACCTTTGTAGCAAACAGTCAGGTATATTGTATTTCAAGAAACTACTCATACTGCTTTAATAAAAGATATTATTGGTTCATAATCTTCTCTATGTGCTGATAACCTTCCCTTTCTCTAGAGATGGATGACCATTGGCAACTGTGGTTTACCTGGATCTTTCTTTCTTTCTTTCTTTCTTTCTTTCTTTCTTTCTTTCTTTCTTTCTTTCTTTCTTTCTTTTTAGGAATTGAGTTGTTTTTTGATCATAGATGCATATGTACTAACAATATGATATGCCCCTGATCCTAATCCAGAATCACCCTGAATTTACCCACAGCCCAGTTTCTGGACTCTTCTATATTGCTCTCCATAATGTCTATATATATATATATATATATAGCATTTGGCTTCTCAAGGGAGTAAAGAGTAAACTATATTATTGATTCCCCCCATCCCTCTGTAGCATCCTTCTCTGTCGCCTCCTTCCCTCTTCTTTCCTCCCCCCACAACCCCAGTCTCCACCACATATCTCTGGTGACCCTAGATTATGTGTTCCTTCAACTTTAGTGAGTTAGTACGTAAGCTTGACATTCACACAAGTCTGTGTTTTGCTCTGTGTTCTGCAGCATGTTCTTTTACTTGGATTTCTTGTCTTAGTTCAGGGGGTAGACTCAGCATGTTTTATTCTAACGCAAAGGATTACCCCATATGGTTCCTGGGAACTATGTTTCCATGGAACTGGCTCAACTGCTAATCCATCTGATCAAAAGCACTTTGTAAGGTATCATAAGATGGGAGGCAGAGAAATGCTCTATGAAAAAAATAAAAGAATCGTCTACCATGATCCAATAAAGACAACTAAGTACCTAAGAACATAATGGACTCTTCAATTGCCTCCTTCCCTCATTTATTCAATCTCAAATATTCAACAGGTAATGATAATGTATTGCTTTACTTTACAATGCCACAATTTCATAAATATAAATAGTACTTGAAGATTTGCTAAGTAAATTGCTTCTTTAAGAGTAATTTGGTAGGGGCTGGAGTGGTGGCTAGAAGGTTACACAGCTTGCTCGGCATGCACAAGTAATCGGGTTCAAACCCCAGCACCCATGTACACAACTAAGTCTCAGAGCAACGAAAGCCACGTGAAAACCTCAATAAAAATTGATTCTCTCTGTCTCTCTTTCTCTCTCTGTCACTGTCATTCTCCCTTTAAAAAAAAAGAGTAATTTGGTAGATCTCACATCTTTTTTACAAGAGAGAAAGGGAGAGAGAGAGAAAGAAAGAGAGAGAGAGAGATGAAATCAAATTTTTATTTATTTTTCATCTGATTCTGATTTCTCCAACCCCCAGTTGTGTACTTGATGCTGGGGTTCAAACTCAGTTCCTTGTGCATGCCAGGCAAGCCCTTTAACTGCTGTGCCAGCACTCCTGCCCAGATCCTACTTGAGGAAAAACATAATAATGTTTTATCAGAGATGTCCTGTGAGACATTCAAAACTTGGTTTTCCTATTTGATTCACATTATGTTTTTTTTCTCAACAGAAAAGTGGGAGCTTGGTGGTAATATACTTGTTCATCAAGTGCTCACAACTCACTAGTTTGTCTATATGGAACATTGACATGTTTTTCTATTCTCACTCAATACATAAAACCCATTCCCATTCTCCCCACTATCAATCTCAAAAAAATGTATTGCCATTTTTAAATGCCTCCATTAATAGTATGTCAGCTTATTTGTTTCATATTCTCCATGTGGCTCAAACTTACAAAAGAAGGAGGAGACCCACATGTACTCATGTTTACAAAAGCTTTTCATTTTAGAGTTCTGAAATTTTAAGACAAACAAGCAGACTAAACCCAAAATAGAATGTTTATTCTATTAGTCTATAATTTTATTAGACACTTACTAATTACATTGTGGTGGTAATTAAGCTTCTTCTGAATTGCAAATAATATGATAGAAGGAAATAATTCGACCCATTTTGATTTCCATATGGTATTTTGAAAAGTGGTATATATATATATATATATATATATATATATATATATATCCTTGTTATGTATTTAAATACCACTATTTACATCATCTAGACAAAGTTTGACAAGAAAATGCTATACTCCATTTTTCCAAACACCTAGAAATTTTGAATACATCTTTCCTTTAGATTTTAGTTCAATTACATTTTCAGAGAATGTTTGATTGAGTAACTTTTACTATTGTATTTCTTATAGCTTTGAAATCCCAGAATTTCTAGAAGAGATATCTTTGAATTACAGGACAGGAACAAGACACAAAGAAGGGTGACAAAAGTATATGGAGAAAGAACGAAGTATTGAGTGTATGATGCACTGGGTATTTGGGGTGATAGTAATAGATACTATTAATTCAACATTTGCTATGTATCTGGTCCCTGACCAAGGGTTTTTATATATTGGTTTGCTTGATCTTCATATCAGTTGAAAAGTATAAGTATTACAGTACCCATGTGCCTAGTGGGGTTAGAGTGGTCACTCGGGGGCCGACACAACCTGCAAATGCTGGAGGTTTAAAACAAACACAGGATTGTCTGATACCAAAAATCCTGATCCTAAAGAATACATATCAAGCTTTGTCACAAAATTATCATTTAAGAATTGCTACCACCTAGTTGTATAGGTACTAAAAGAAAATGTATGGTTTACTTAGTTTCCCACAGCTAATCAAGGACTAAGCTGGAACTGGAACTCATCAATAGGACTCCAGCACCCCTTCTAAGAAAAAGCAAATGAAGGTAGCTATTGTGCAATTTCATCTTCTGATATAAAGACATTCCTGGAAAAGTTAGAGACTATTTTCATTGTCCTCAGTTTAAGAGGTCTTGAAGGTTTCAAGTATGCCTTCTGGAATACTTCCCCTTCTAATAAATAAAAAGCGAGACCAAGGGACTCAATTGAATAAGTCGACACTTAGCTGGATAGTTTGTTTCCTTTGTCACTTCGTCACTGCTGTTATTTATAAACCATCTAAACAGGCTTAGTGATTTAGTTTTCAAATTAGTTATTGATCTACACTCTGGGAAGGAAAGGTTTTTTTAAATCTAAAAATTTTTTGAATTCACACTTGGCCAGGCAAGTTCCCAGGAGAAAGCATCAGTTTTGATGAACAGATATATCCTTCTTAAGCACTTGGTTGTAGCACCAAATCTTCACCTTAAATAGATGATATGGACCTTATCCATTAGGAGAGGCTCAAAGGAACATGATAAAGCAGTGTTAAACCTACCACTCCATCATACTTCTCTGTAAAGGCCCAGTCCCAGTTATATTCTGATAATACAGTTTGAATGGTGTATTTGTTTTTATGTGCGTTCATGATCTATGGCTGCATTAACGACTTATCAAATGCATAGGAGTTTCACATAACACACGTTCCTTGCTCAGCTCTGTGCCTCAGGGCTCTCAGCACAACGTGGCCAGGTTCTCTGCACAGAGACTCGTGAAGATGAGGTGCATCCAAACCACAATCTCCTCTGGAGGTTGACTTAGATAAGAAACTGATTTCTAAAGTACTTGGCCGACAGAATTCATTTTCTTGAGGCTGGAGGATGTTATGTCCCAGCTTCTTGCTTTCAACTTCTTGAAGTCAACTGCAAATCTCATGATTAGGCCCTCTACACAGGTCCTCCTAAACATGGTAAATTTCAAATTCAGCAAGCAAGAGGAAAAGAGACTACCAAGACAGGACACACTCCATTGTTGGAAGATCCAGGTCCCAATCCCACTCAAGGTGAGGAGATACCGCAAAAGCATGAATGACAGAAGACAGGAATCAAGAGGCTCTATTAAAATCTGTTTCTCTCTGCACTAACATGGAAACATATTCATATTAAAGGAACATGACTAGAGTTTTCTGATAGAAAATTTGTAGACATGAATGTTGAACAGACAATTATATCTTATATTTTTTCTTCTAAGGATTAAAGTACCATTAACCTTAGATTAATCAATAAAAATCATTTATGGACATAGTTACTATTCACAGTAAGTGGACTTCAGGCACAGCTTGGAATCAGAGCTTAGGTCTTTGTAGGAAAAGTACTTCTTATGTAGCCATCTCTTTTTGTTTCATTCTGAAATTCTGCTATATTTTTTCTTTCTAGCTATAGACCAATTTTTCTTTCTGAATTAACCTACATGCAGACAAATGGTTGAAGTGAGAGAAATACTTTGAAGGATTGTCAATTGGTTTCTTTCAGGTCAGGAGCTCAACAATGAATCATACCATACCATGATCAAGGAATAGAATTGTGTTATATAAACCTGAATGTGCTTACCTTAACCATGCTGTAGATGGAGGTAGAGGAGAAAGACTTTGTAGAAAAGTAGTAGATGATAGTATTGGGATCCTCTCTGCATGATTTAATTCCTAGGAAATCTTAATCTTTCTTGGTCTCTCTACCTCTCTTCCTCTCCCTCCTCCTCTTTCCCTCTCTTTGGTTAGCTGGGACTGTGTGATTTTCATATATTTGACTGTTTAAATTCCCAGGAGATTGTAATTTCTTTTTTTTTAAGAGAGAAGGGCAGAGAGAGAGAGAGAGAGAGAGAGAGAGAGAGAGAATCAATTTTTATTGAGTTTTTCACATGGCTTTCGTTGCTTGGACACTTAGTTGTGTACGTAGGTGCTGGGGTTTGAACCCGTGTACTTGTGCATGCCAGGCAAGCACCGTAAACACCGAGCAACCACTCCAGTCCAGATTGTAATTTCTTGACACTATACTTTATACCTTTCTCCAAGGGTGTGCACAGCTTGCCAAATGAACATGGAAGGCATGATCAAGTCCAAAAGAAGAGTATCTGAACTGCAGTATGATGTAATTCAGAGATCTTTGAAATTCTTTGTTTTGACATCATTGTATATTGATACTATATAACTTACTTTAGTGATACTGTTTTCTGGTCATTGAGGACTGTGCTCTTTGTTTTATTTCTGCAGCTTTTAAATTTAAACATTGAATAGAATATTCATATAACTAGAACATAAAAAGAATGCTGTCAGCGTCAAAATCATAGGCAGTAAAAATGACAATAAAATGGCAGTCTTTTGTTTGTGCAAGTGATGTTATACCTTGTTTTATTAGCCCTAGAAGAATTTTGTAAATTGGGTTTACATTTCCTAATTTCTATTAGTTTGCCTTTTTCATTACACTCAGCTTGGATAATCAAAATAAGACATTTATTATGCTTCTCTGCTGTGTTTGCACTTTTATTCAGACAAGAATCAGGAGAAATGCCTGAATGTACAAATCAGATTGGAGAAGAAGTCCTGCTTATTGCTTGAGGGCTTTTAGCTTTGGACTGACCTGCTGGGTAGACTGACCTGGGGTAGATATATAATCCTTTGATTAGAGGGAGTAATATAAAAATAGGTTGGTTAACTAAGACAAAAGATTTCAAGGTGTCAGGGACACCATAAAGTCATAAATGCATTTATTTATTCCCAGTCTTACTTATTGCATTTGGGCACTATTTATGTTTTGTTTCAATACTACTTTTTTGGTGCTCCGGATTGATCTGAGGACCTCACACAAGCTAAGCATGTGCTTTACTGCTGAGTTGCACCCAATGCCAAAGCTTCTTGGTCTCACTCAGCAGAGGCTGTGGTGATGCACTCTGCAGGGATACTGAGTGACGTCACCCAGGCTCAACTTGGTGGGACTACTTCATGAAGTGTGTGTGATTTTCACCTCCTGCTGTCAACTTTTCAGGTTGACAAGGGGGCATTGGGTGCGGTGGACTGTGCTTTATGACCTTATTTGTGAGGTCTAATTCCTCCTTCACTTTTCTTTCCCTCAATTCTGTTCCTTGGAAACCACTCCTGAATACAGCGGCAGATTATACATCTTTGCTTTAAACTACTTTGTGAGGCGAGGCAGGTTAAAGGAGCTAATATTAGAAGATAGCTCTATAAAGGAGATGGAAATTCAGAATTGGGTTACACTTTGATCCAAAAGTGTAAGAACCTTGTTGCGAGTGAAAACTGGAATGGTTGTAAGCAGCACATGGAAGGTTTCAATTGTGAACAACAGGAATGAAACACAGGGTGCACCTGAGGCAGGGTGTATGCAGAGGCTGAAGGTTTGAATGGCAAGGAGAAAATGAAAATTGTAAGAAATACATATTTTAAAAACTTCTTCAATGGGAAACCTGAAAAGAGAGTATGATAAATTTAGAGTCACCAACTGCTAACTCAAAGCACAACAGAGAGCCAGAGAGCCTAGGGCAACTGGCAAGAGGACTCATTATCTGAAGCCATAGCACAGGCTGCTCTGAAAATCAGCCCTGTTGTAAAGATGATCCCTCCATTTGGCCTCATTCCTCCAGAAGATCAACAGCCACATGATACCAGGTCAGTTCAATTGAATCCCTTTCTGTCAGGAAGGGCAAAAATGTCTTCTTACAGAAATCAATACCTGCCACAGAATCAGTTTTTCTTTCCTGTCTTTAGTGCTTCCACCATAACTTCTGAAAGACTTGAAAAATGCCTGGCCATCAGCATGGTTGCCTAAGACTGTTATTTCATTAAAAGAGATTCTTTTACAGCAGAAGAGCTGTGTATGGTAACAGATATATTGGTGTTGTCATAAAAATCATCCACCCACTCAGAACAGCAGAGTGCATTGTTAAAGGTTCACTAAGGAGGAAGTTTGAGCACAATATCCTCAGGGATGGGTGCACTGCTGGGTGTAGTCTGCTTGCTGGACCAACGGTATTCACAAAAGCCAGTGTGCATGGGTGTGGGAGCTAAGGAGAGGAGGCAGACCTGACTCTTACCTTACTCTGAGTGAGCTGCTAGTCCAATTTGCATTTTCAGTCCCCCCTGAATTTAGAATTCGCCAAGTTATTGACCACAGATCCTGGAAAGAAAATGCTTTGCTTAGAGACACTAATAGTTACGCTGAAGCTCTAACTTCTTTGTGGTTGTTTGTCTTGTGCTTCTTAAGTCAGTTTAATACACACAGAAATGATGGGAGCAGAGGACCCTGATCACCATGAGGAGTGAGCATTGGAACCTTGGAGTTCACTGTGGCATCTTGCACTTTATTCACAGTGTGAATGAACACCTGCAAAACCTTGACTTTAAAAGAATAAAACAATTAAGGGCACAGATATGTCAGGGATAAGTGCTTGGGTCACCCTACTAGGTAACTCATCTGGATCACCTGAAGTGCTGACCAATACTGAAGGAAATCTAGAAAAGATGATGGAAACCAGAATTAATTAATATCAGATATGGCCTTGGGACAAGTTGTAACAATGTGGATGACAGCTGTTTTGCCAACCC
Source organism: Aplodontia rufa (assembly GCA_004027875.1). NCBI lineage: Eukaryota > Metazoa > Chordata > Mammalia > Rodentia > Aplodontiidae > Aplodontia > Aplodontia rufa. The sequence continues at coordinate 82,284 of PVKS010004167.1, forward strand.
TCATGGCATAAATTGTTACATCTCTTTTCTACTTTGAACAGGATTCTATGATAGATGATATCTATTTTTCCTTTCAAAGAGAAAAAGAAGGTATGTTGTGTGTATGAACAGCAGAACTTTCAGGACTGGGGATGTGGCTCAGTGCCAGAGTGCTTGCTTAGGATGTGTGATGCTCTGGGCTTAAATCCCAGAAGTTCAGGGGGAAAGAGAGAGAAAGAAATATTGACTTCATATTGCAGCATGAGAGCTAGATATGATGAGGAATATCCATTGAGGTATGATTTATATGGCTTCTTGGAGGATTGTCCGCAAGACAGAACAATTTGTCGTCCCCACCCTTGCCCCTCACTCTTGCTCCCTGGAATTGCACTAGATAATAAAGAAGCAACACAATAAAATTTGGCATTAGTTTCTGCTTCTATGGGAATGTACCTTGAGCTACCTACTGCATATTGTAATAGATTAATGAATAAATTTTTATTCTTTTAGCTTCAGACTGATGAGTCTAAGATCTCAACATTTCCGAGTTGGGTGACATTAGGCAAGTTGCTTAACCTCTTTGAGCTGCTAATTTTGAAACATGAAATGGTGATAATGAAACTAAATCTCAAAGTCATCGCGATAAATAATCATGAAAATGTGTTCAAAGCATGTTAGGCATTTCACAGATGATAAAAATTGTTATTAAAACTATCAACAGCAACCTTATTTACACATGTTCAGGAATCACTTCAGAGGTGAGGAGGGATTTGTTTGTTTGTTTGTTTTTCTTTTTAGGTCAACCTGAATCAAGGCATCATTTGAAGATTAGGGACAAAGGGGACTTTTACATTTTATACAGTACTGCAAATTATTTATGGCTGAACTGATGGATAAATAGATGTAAGTGATTTTCTCACCACATTGAGTTCATGCCAGAATGTATCTAAATCTGTGGATTCACTAGGATAATTTTCTTTTCTCTGTTGTCGTCGAAGGAGGAGTCCATCCCATCCATCCTACAGGTGTGAAAGCACCTACACTTACACCACCTCAGGTCTGATAGAGAAGTGCCCGGGCTCTGCTACCCGACACAATCATGGAGGAAGGACAGCTTAGCTGCACTCAATTGCTAATGAGCTCTTATTGTTTGTCTTTTATGAGTTGAAGTTGAATCATATTCTGAGAGAACAGTAGAATGGGAAGACTGGGGTCTGAAAATAAGTTGTGAATTCTTTTTTTTTTTTTTTTGAGAGAGAGATAGAGAGATGGAGAGGGAGAGAGAATGAATCAATTTTATTGAGTTTTTCACATGGCTCTTATTGCTGTGAAATTTAGTTATGTGTACATGGGTGCTGGGGTTTGAACCCATGTACTCTTGTATGTTGGGCAAGCACCGTAACCACCGAGCCACCGCTCCAGCCCCATAAGTGTGAATTCTGAAAAAGATGGAGAGCTCTCTAAATGCTCAATGGGCTGAGGAAGAACTGTCCTACCTTACCCTTACCATATTGCTCCAAGTGAAAGAACAGTAGGTATAAGGTTCAAGGAGAAAGATTTCAGTTCAATGTAGGTAATGTGAGAAATAAAGCAAAATATAACAAAATTACTTTTATAGTGAGAAACATTTCAAAATGAAATAAGTAGCCTTGGCCAATGTTGAGTTTCCCATCATTAGCATAAATACAGTAATTGAGTGTCCAGGGGTGATGTGGTGGAATTACATGACCTTTAGAGTCTCTCCCCATCCTTCCCCAAGATGCCTGGAGAGGTCCAACGATTCAAGTTTATTTTCTGCATCTATTTAGTGTCTTCCTGTTTGTATCCTTCTCTAATTCCATTTGAGTACTGTTTTTAATTATTCTGATAAATATATGATAAATAAATTTGATTACCCTACATAACTTGTTCTTCATGATATGTCAGGTGCATAGAAAGCAAGAAAAACAAAGTTCTCAAGTAATGTCTAAGATGATAATTGGGTGATGATTAACTCTCAGGTTCAAAAATACATACACTTCACATACAGCAAGCTGGTGTTTAAGCAAAAGCTTTTTCGTAAGAAGTGCAAATAAGGAGTTGGTTATTATTTCTTTAGGGCAAAGGGAAAAAATAAAAACACCTAATCAGTGAAGGTGAGAAGCAAGCTGGTAGGCTAATGAGATCCTGGGGCTTGGTTGAGGATCCAGGAAGGAAGTACAGCTAACATCAGATCTTGCAGCACCACTTTGTCAGAAAGTCACTGACAAAGTGCACAGGAAGAAGAGCTAAGCTTTTGGGACCCAGCCTGAGTTATAGAGGTTCACACATTGATAACTCCTAGCAGGTCTCCTCAATGCACTGCTCTTCTCCAGGATCTATTTTTTTTAAAGAAATATAATTCAAGGTTTTCTGTCTGGCCTTGAACAAATCAGTATTATTATTATTATTATTATTATTATTATTTAAAATTGAGAAACTTCCACTATAAAATAAAGAACAACAGTTAATTCATTTAATTCATTCAAGTATCATATTTTACTTATTTATTTACTTACTGTGGTCCTGGGGATTGAACCTGGGGATGCTCTACCACTGAGTTGCATCTCCAGTACTTTTTATCTTGGGACAGGATCTTGATTTCTTGCCCAGACTGGCCTTGAACTTGTGATCCTCCTGTTTTATCTCCCAAGTTGCTGGAATTACAGTGCCACTAAGGCGCTCAACTATTCATCTAACATATCTTAAACACCTGAATCTCGGTGGTGTTGATGTATTTGTAAAACAGGATTTTATTCTTGCAGATGACCTCCTTTATCCCAATTTTCGATTCTTTATCCCAAGTCACTCCTTCAGTAGTCACCATTTTCTATTCCTTATCCCAAGGAAATAAAATGTTCTTCCTAGTGGCCCATCATAACCTACCCAAGCTTACGGTAACTTTATTTCCTCTGGTTTTTTTCTTCAAAACGACTGCCCAGGATTCTTACATAAATTGCTCTAAAAGAAGCTTTGAGACGTGGGGAGAAATGTCTCATTAAAAAGCCACTGCTGTCTTCTGACTGTGACATTGTAGGTTCAAGTACACATGTGCCCTCCTGAAGGTGCTATGAGGACACAGCATAGTGATACAACTCTTTGCTAGAATTATAGGAAGACCAAGATCTGAGGGAAGAGCTATTGGGCTTTGCCTGACAGATAAAGGTCTCCCTCAGTGACTTGCTGGGGGATTAAGCCAGCAGTTGACTTTATTTGGTTGTACTCAGAGTCCCAATAAGAAGCACCAAAAGGAAGACTCTTTTCTGGGTGGATTTTGGGGGATGGCACCCGAGGCTTGTGATTGAGTGTGATATGTATGCTAACTTGAGCAGCTGATTGAATGCTAGCCTTTAGCATTTTCCCATTCTACTAAATATGACTTTGTTTAGTTTAAAATCATAATTATTTTGATAATACTACTTTTAAATCAGATTGTAAGAAAAATTATTATGACCTTTTCCTACCCATTTGAAAAACTCCCTTGAGATTAGCGCACGGCTTTATAGAAATAACTGCCTCTTCTGTATCAAATTCTGCTAAGACAGGATGGCTGAGTGTTTAGACAACTTCATCAAGGTAATTATATATCTCTCTACAGAGATGGACTTATTTAGATGTTCTGAGCCAATTATAGAGGCTACCCTACTTTTTTTGGGTGATATTACAAAATTAGAGGCAAAATTTTACCTGAGAAATGCAGATGAGTTGTTATATCAGGCGTTAATAATAATATCCAACTCATCTGGGTAAATCAGTTGGTAATCAAATGATCTTACATATATAAGGCATTTTCTTAACCATAAAATATTTAATTTTTATTCTTACCCAGCCATTTGTTTCTTAAATGAGAAAAATAGTTGGCAAAAATTACAAGGTTGTTTCTTTTCTAAAGTCGGTCCAAAGTCGTTTCTCACTGTGAAAATTCAGTCCGGTTAGACTTTATCAAGGGTCATATTGTTACAACTTATCCTTCCATTTTTATTTGAAGTGGGACTTAATGTCTCTTGAATGAAAAGAGAATAGATAGAATTCTCTACATATCATCCGTAGATCAGAAATGGTTTCTCTTATTAAATTATTTTATTCTCCTAAAGAGTGCCAACTATATTGAAAAACAGAACTGCTTATTATCTTACAGATCCTTTTGGACATTCTCATGCTGTCTAGACAAGAATGTTGAATTATGTATATATTATTTGAAACTAAATAAATGTGCTTAGTAAAAGAAAACTAGAAATTGAGTTTAAAAATACTGGGACCTACACTAACTAGGTCTCATAAATTACTTTTCCTTACTTGGCATCAGTTCAGCCTGAGTTACATCTCACAACCTTTACTGTGCTCCTTTTGTTGATGAAAGTCACAAGTCGTATCCGTGCTTAATAGGGGAGTGTTTGCAAAGGCATAAACATAGGAAGGCAGAGTTTGTAGAGGAGCTGGATGAATACCTTATTTAGATTGTCTTTAATACCTTTTCCATTTTAGTAGCTAAGGTTTTAGTTATTTCTATCCCATCATCTGTTCCATTCATCTCACCCTCGTATTATTATTTGTTAACAAAAAAAAAAAAAATGAAACAAAGACCCAGAAGTGGAAGTTACTTACACAAGATTACTACTCTTTTTAATGATAAAGCTATCCTAAGAAAGTTGGTCTAGTAGCATGAGTTAAATCCAGATAAGATGCAATGCTTTACAATCTAATACTTTTTTTAGAGATATAGTGGGAAGGGGAAGGGAGGAATAAGGGAGGGTAATTGGGGGGGGGCACTCCTGGGGATAATTGCAATATCCAGAATATATACACATTTTATATTATTTTGTTAAAATCTTGTAAGGTTGTTCAAAAATAAAAAAAAAGCTAGCCTGGTTTTTAGATTTCATTCAGTGCTTGACATACCAGGAAAATTTCCTTCCTTGTTAGACTCTGCGCATTTTTTGAAAAATAGCTGACATTATAGATATACTAGTTTATAAAATAAAAAAAGCTGATAACAGTATACGATTGATCATTTAAAACTGAAGACTGAGAGTTGGTCACAGAACTAAATGATATGGAGTGGAAGACTAGAGTAGCCCTCAGGCAGAAAGCAGTAGTGATGTGTTCCCATCACTGCCTAGTGTCATATCCCTGTGGCCCTTCCTTTGGACTACTGCTGGTCATACCCCTTTGAGTACATTTTCTATTTGAAGAAATAGAAATTTTGTTTATCAAGAGCATCTTAATGTGGCTCCCATTGCTCTCTCAGCCTACAGGCCTGAAACCCCCAAATTAGATCCCTGAAATCATGTTACCAAGCTGAACCCATTTAATTTTGTCTGGTTATAATCATTTGCATAATGAATATTGAGCTCATTTACAGCTCTATGAGAACTCTCCATATTAGCAAGCAGCAAAATAAATTTTTTTATAATCAGAATTTTCTAAGTAGCATTTGCCCAAAATAACTTCAGAAAATATTAAAACTGTGAATTGAATTAAAGATAAATTTGTCTGCATAATTTCAAACTTAAATAAAAACTCAGAGATAAAAAGGTATAATTTGTTATTTGGTACAATAAAATAATAAAATAAAATACAGGGGAACCAAAGAAGATGCATACTTAAATATGGTTTTCTCATCTACATTTCTTGCTGGCCTTCTACTTGGCATGCTAGCTCCTAAAACAACTAGGACTGACTGCAATTTCCTACTAGAGAGTCAGAGATACAGGCCAAAACACTCATTTAAAAAATGGGAAAAAACAGATGAAATTTAAAATTTACATAAATGAAGGCATCAAAGAACTGAAAGAGTGGCATGCTATTGAAATAAAGAAGCCAAATGCAAATGACCATACACTTAATGATGCTATTATATGAAGTTCTACACAAGCAAACATATGGTGGTAGTATTCAGAACAGGGATGTATTAGTTATACATACACCGTAACACGTTGCCACAAATTTAGAGGCTTAAAGCAGCACGTTTATTATTTCATGATTTCTAAGGGTTAGGAGGTCAGATATGGTTTGGTACAGGCCTCTGTTTAAGGACTCACAAGATAGCAATCAAAATATTTGCTCAGTTGCATTATCGTCGGGAACCTTGCCTGAGAATCTGTTTCCTAATACATTCAGGTTGTTGGCAGAATCTTTTGCCACTGGTGTTGTAGGAATGAAAAACCAGGCATTTTGATGCCTGCTGAGCTGGAAGCTGCTCTCAACCTGCAGACTCTTCCTGCAGTTTCTAGATATTACCCTGAATTTCTTGCCATGTAGATATCCAATGTGGTCACTTACTTCATCATACCAACAGTAAAGTCTTCTAGAGCCAATCAACTACCAAGATGAAATCATAAATACTCACAGAGTGGCATCAACTTGACCGTTATTTTGGTAGGAAAAATTCATAATTCCTACCTATCTGATGAGTTCCCTAGTGTGCCTTAAACTCTGCCTGTATATACCAAGGCTTTTGGGCACAGGGTAGGGAAGGTATTACTGGAATGAAAGCTAAAGAGTTTATTTCGATACTGAAAATTTTGGATTTCTTAATTTTCTTAGTATTTACAGCAAAAGGGTGATTTCATAAGACTTCGGCCAACTGTCCATTTATGATTTTTGGTCTTTGAGAATGTTATGCTTTGAGAATTTTTTAAAAATAAAGGGAAATGTAAATGAATATACATACACATATATGATTGTGACATGTATTTTATATACAAAATATAAATGCAAAATAATATGGCTTTATTAATACCAATGATTCATCAACTATTAACTGAATTAATTTAAAGAAAAATAAATCTATTTCTTTACAAACAGAACACTCTGTAGCAATATACGAGGCATTACTTTCTTAAACCAAACATATAGTAGTAAAATGCATAAGAGAAACATATTTATGTCTTTTATATCATTTGATTAACCCAAAAGCCAAACAAAATTTTTAACAAATATAATAATTTCCATATATAATATATATATAATATATATATAATCTTTTGCTTAAGTTGATAGAAAGTTTACAGAAAACTTCAATTAATAAATAAAATAAGCAACAAAGAAAGTCTAAACTGCTGAATATTAAAGTACTTTATAGGAAAAAGTCTTTCATCATTGTCCAGTCAAATTATAAAACAAAGAGAATAAAACTCAACTTCAAAATGTAAAAGAAAATAAAATTTTACTGCTGAAGAATTAAAACAAATTATAAAATTTTGTTAATCCAAATTAGGAAATTTAAACCCGGTATTGTAATTTTCTACATATGAATATAATTAAAAAATACAGTAAAATAAAAGCTTAAAATCAAGCCAAACCCAGAGATATTTGTATCTGTATTTTTAAATTGAAAAGGAAATTGATTTATGAACTAGCTATTACTTTTCAGAATATGATAGTACAAAACTAAATACAGACCCACCAAAACTGAGCAAAATATTTTAAGACAAAATATAGAAATTAAGGAAATAAGATGTAGAAAGATTAAAAGCTATTCTCAAAAATATTGATCAGTTTGACTAAAGAAATAGAGAAATTAGATACAAAGTTAAGAGAAAAGGTTTAAAAATTACAGAAAGTTACAAGATCATATTTTGTATAACTGAGAATATATTTAAACTGTGGGAAAATATATTATTTATAACAGAATGTAAGTATTAATTTGAGAGATATAAAGCCCCAATAGAAAAATAATCATAAATATTTTGAAGTTTGTTAAATAATTACAATTTATTTTTAACAATATTTTATTTTTCATTGTAGTTTTACATATTGAAGAGGATTATTGTTACACTTCCTTACCTGCACACATCATTTATACTCCCTTTACCCTCTCGCTACCCCTTCATCCTCCATCCCTATACTGTGAGGTTGCCCCCAGTTCATTTGTTAAGTCTATCGCCTAAATTTATTGTCTTTCCTTCTTTCTTATATTGTGTTCTAGCTTCAGCATATGAGAAAAAACATGTGACCCTTGAGTTTCTGGGTTTGGCTAATTTCACTCAGCATGATTTCTCCATCTCCATCCATTTTTCAGCGAAGGCCATGATTTCATTTTTTTTTTTTTATTGGCTGAGTAGAATTCCATGGTATATATAGATCACATTTTCTTGATCCATTCATCCAGTGATGGGTATCTGGATTGATTCCGTAATTTAGTTATTGTAAACTGTGATGCTATAAACATTGATTGAATTGAATTGAATGTTTATTGATGTTTGAAATGCTTATTGATTGAAGAATTGGATTTAATGTTTATTGGTAATTCTGACAGATTCATACAAAAAATGGAAATTTTTCCAATTAGTTTTTTAAACTACATCATTTTAGTGTATTTTATGGTTTGTATGTGAAATGTCCCCCAAAAGCTTATGTGTGAGACAACGCAAGAAGTTTTAGAGGTGAAATGATTGCCTTATAAGAGCCTTAACCTAATCAGTGAATTATTCCTCTAGTGGCGATTAACTGAGTGGTAACTATAGGCAGACAGGGTGTGACTGGGGAAAGTGGGTCATTGTGGGAGGTATGCCTTGGTGTATGTATCTTATATTTGCCATGTGGAGTTTCTCTCTGTGCTTGCTGATGTGATGTCCTGAGCCACGTATCTCTAATGCATTCTTGTGCCATGATGTTCTCCCTGACCTCAAGCCTCCAGAAATGGAGCTTGCTATATATGGATGGGGATCTCTGAAAATGTGAACCCTAACATAATCTTTTACTACTTTAATTGTTATTGCCAGGTCTTTTAGTCAGAACAGCAAAAAATTGACTATAACAGAGCATCTTTTTGAATTTATTTCATCAGTGTTTTATAATTTTCATTGTAGAGGTCTTTCACTTCCTTGGTTAAGTTTATCCCTGGATATTTTATTATTATTTTCATGATAGCTATTGTGAATGTGATTGCTTTCATTATTTCTTTGTCAGCAAATTCAGTACAAGCTTATAGAAAAGATACCGATTTTTGCTTGTTGGTTTTGTATTCTGTTACTTTACTGAAGTCATTTATCAGTTTTAAAAATTCTTTGATGGAATCTTATGGGTTTTTTGTATATAGAATATTGTGTTAAATGGGGATAAATTGGCTTCCTCTCTCCGTTTGTATGTACTTTCTCTCTTCCTTTTGCTTATTTTGTCTAAAATATGTTCTACTACATTGAATATGAATGGCAAGAGCAGACACCCTTGTTTCTGATCTCACAGGAAATGTTTTTGGCTTCTCCACATTCAGTGTAATATTGGCTGTGAGTTTGTCAGATGGAGAGTTTTTTATGTTAATGCGTGCTTCTTCTATACTTAATTTGTTCAGTTCTAGCGGTTTCTTTTCAGAAATTTTGCATGTATGTTCAGAGGTAATAGTCCATAATTTTGTTGTCATCTTTGTTGTTGTATCCTTGTTTGTTTTTGGCAACAAGGTAAAGCTGGTCTCATGAGTTTGGTCAGGTTTCCTCACTTCCAATCTATGGGACAGTTTGAGGATTGGCATTAGTTTTTTGAAAGTTTGGGAAAATTCAGGCAATGAAGACATCCAAGACTGTGTTTTTCTTGCTTGAGAGACTTTTTATTGCTAATTCAATCGCATTACTTTTCATTGGTCTATTGTCTTCATGATTCAATTTTGGTAGGTCATATGTGTCCCAAATTTGTCCATTTCTTGTAAGTTTTCCAATTGAAGAGACATAATCATACAGAAAGATCTCCTGTTCATGGATTGGAAGAATTAATATTGCTAAAATATTTATGCTACCCAAAGAGCTCTAAATGATTCAATGTAATGTCCACCAAAATACCAATGATATTCTTTGCAGAATTAGAGAAGAAAATCTTGAACTTCAAATGGAAGAGCAAAAGATCCAAAGATTCAAAGAAATATTGAACAAAAAGAGCAAAGCTGGTCACATCATAATGATTGCAAGATGTAGGTATAGAGCCATAGTACCAAAAGAGCGTGGCATTCATAAATACACAGACACCCAGACCAGTGGAGCAGAACAGAAACACATAAATAAATACAAGAATGTGAAGTCTCCTGATTTTTGACAAAGATGCCAAAAAAAGAGTGGAGAAAGAATAGTCTGTTCAATAAATGATGCTAATGGTATCTACATACAGAAGACTGAAACTTAATCCCCATTCCTCACTCTCTAAGAACAAAAAAATAAGCAAACAAACAAAAAAATCCAATGAAATAAAGTCCTAAGTCCAAGACCCAAAACTCTGACACTGCTAGAAGAAAACAAGGGAAATGCTTCAAGACATCAGCACGTAGAATGTTTCTGGACAGGAAACAATGCAAAACTTAACAAGTGGGATTATTTAAAACTAAAGAGCTTCTGTATAGCAAAGGAAGCGATCAACAGCATGAAGATGAATCCAGCAAAATAGGATAAAATATTTTTTAACTATTCATCTGAAAGAGAGCTAATTTCCATAACATATTAAAAAAACCTCAGAAAACTTGGAAGAAAAACAATTAATTAAAACTGGGCAAATAGTTTGACATTTGTCAAAAGAAGAAATGAAAGTAGTCAACAAATATAAGAAAAAAGTGCTGAATAACATTAGACAGGAGGGCAACGCAAACCAAAACTACAATGAGATACTATCTCACCCACATAGTCATTTTCATAAATAAATAAATAAATAACAAATGTGGGTGAGGAGGAATGTCATACAACCTAAGGCATTCGTAGAGATGTACTGGGAAGGAGGGGGGGAGGAATAAGGGTGGGTCATCTTAGGGGAGTTCTTGGGGTAAATCTAATTTTCAGAATTTATATATATATTATATTATTTCATTAGAAGCTTGTTTTATTGTTCAACAAATCAATTTCTGAATAAAAAAAAGAAATGTGGGTGAGGATGTGTAAAAAAATGAACTCTCATACAGTGTGAGACTATAAATTATTATTGCTACTACGGACAATAATATGAAGGTTCCCCCAAAACCATAAATGTCTATCATAGGAGACAATTTCCAACTTCTAGACATATATTTCCAAAGGAAACGAAATCAGAATATCAGAGATTACCTGCATTCTCAAGTTTATTGGAGTACTATTAAGAGTAGCTAAGGCCTGGAGCAGTGGCTCCCTGGTTACTGCGCTTGCCCAGCATGTGCAAGTATACGGGTTCAATCCCCAGCACCCACGTACACAACTAAATGTCAGAACAATGACATACATATGGAAAACTCAATAAAAATTGATTCTCTCTGTCTCTCTCACTGTCCTTTTCTCTTTTGAAAAAAATAAAAGTATAGCTAAGATATAAAATCAAGATAGGTGCTCATGAACAGATGAACTGATACAGAAAATGTATATACACAATGGACTTTTATTCAATCATAAAGAGGAATGAAATTCCACTTTTATAATTTTTAAAAAATAAACCTTAATATTCCATATAATTACAAAGAACCAATAAAAAGAAAATTAAATAAATAATAAAAAATTTAAAAAAGAATGAAATGGTCTCATTTGCAGGAAAGTGCATGGAACTAGAGGAAATTATGTTAAGTAAAATAAACCAGACACAGAAAGACAGGTACCACATACTCTCTCTCGTATGTGGAAGCTGAAAAATGATCTGAAAGTAGAATAGTGATTACCAGTGATTGGGAAGAGTGTGTGGGTTGAGGGTCAAAAAGGGTGGTTGGATTTGATTGATACACACTATAAGACTATATGCAAAATCACAATGATCACCATTAATATGCACAATTAATGCATGCTAATAGAAAATTTAAAGAATTATAGGTTAGTATTAATTGACTTAAACCTGGAAAAGATTGTGTAAATTTATAGAAAAATTAGTTTCTAATACAGGTGTGAAAATACAAAATAAAATATCAATAAGTTATCTGTCAGAATAGAATACCTTGAGCAAACTGAAATTATTTGAGGAATGTAAAAAAATTTCCATGTTAATTTCCCCAAACTAATTCCAAACATAACTTTAAAAAGTTAAATGTTGAAACCACTCTCATTAACATCTGGATGTGAAGAGAGATGATTGATATCATCAATATTAATCAACAGTTTAGTAAATTTTTGTCTAATTTAAAGTAATATAATTTAAAATACATCCTACTCTAAGAAAATAAAATTAGGAATATTGATTAACTGCCTGCATTTAAAAAGTACTATGTGAACCTTATATGTAGGAATTAATAAATTTGTTTAACATATGATTATAAATTATATCTATAAATTCCAATTGTTTTTAATTCAAACAAAAATTTAGAGATGAAAATAGAAATAATATGACAATCAAAAATCTATGATACTTATAAATGAATTTAATAGAAAATATACAACACTTAATATGAATAAATCTATAAAATGTGATAGAAGAGCATAAAGCAAGATCTTAATAAATGGAGTTAACATACTCTTTTACTTTTAGTTCAATTAATGTCATAAAATGACATTTCCATCCATATATACATGTGTTATTTGATATCAGATATTTTATGCATACTTATGTTAACTTAAAATTCTTTGAATCTTATTGCCAAATGACATTTTTGGAGAGGTAGAAGAAAATACTAAGCCAATTTTCAGATTCACAAAATAGAATAAATTATGGGAATTGTTATGAAAAAGAATGGAAAGATGACCAATAGTGATAAAGCATTTGTATCGATATCATGTTAGATTTTCTCAATGATTTCTATAATATTAATGGTATGCTACTAGAATAGGGTCAGACAAGAGCATAAGCACAACAGAAGAAATCATTCAGAAACAAATTCTATTTTACAGAGGAATATAATATATGCTAAATGATTGCAATTACATTTAGTGAGAAATAGACTAATAAATTATTTAAGAAGAAGTAAGCTGCAGGAGTTAAAAGCTTGTTTTTTTTTGTTTTTTTTTTTTTGAGGTTATGTCTCTTTCTTTTTTTTAATTTTTTTTATTTTGAGCAACCTTACAAGATTTTAACAAACTAATATAAAATGTGTATAAAATATGTATACATTCTGGATATTGCAGTTACCCCAAGGAGTGCCCCCCCAATTACCCTCCCTTATCCATCCCTTCCCCTTCCCATTATAACTCTAAAAAAAGTATTAGATTGTAAAGCATTACATCTTATCTGGATTTACCTCATGCTACTAGATCAACTTTCTCATTGTCCAGGGTCTAGATCCCACCTCCACAGATGAGTGGAGACAATCGACCCTTAGATCTCTGGGTTAAGCTGATTTTACTCATCATGATCTCTTCCGTAGCCATCCATTTACCTTCAAAGGCTGTAATATCATTGTTTCTAATTGCTGTGTAATATTCCATGGTATAAATGTACCACAGTTTTTGGATCCATTCTTCCTGTGAGGGATACCGGGGTTGTTTCCATAGCCTAGCAATAGTAAATTGTGCTGCCATGAACATCGATATTGCTGTGTCACTGTAATGTGCTGATTCTAAATCCCCTGGAAAGATTCCCAGGAGTGGAATAGCAGGGTCATATGGTGGACTCATCCCTAATTTTTTAATGATTCTCCATACTGCTTTCCATAAGGGCTGTACCAGTTTGCAGCTCCACCAACAGTGTGTTAGTGTGCCTACCTCTCCACATCCCCTCCAGCATCTATTGTTGTTTATTTTCTTCATCTTTGCCATTCTGACTGGCGTAAGGTGATATCTCAATGTGGTTTTCATTTGCATTTCTCTGATTACTAATGATTTAGAGCACTTTCTCATGTATTCATTGGCTTGATCAATGTCCTCTGGTGAGAAGTCTCTATTTAGCTCTTTGGCCCATTTATCAATTGGGCTGTTGGTGTTTTTGTAGCTGACATTTTTGAGGATTTTATAGATTCTGGATATGAGACCCTTGTCTGAGG